>PVIY010026653.1:0-35133 GCA_004026745.1 Myrmecophaga tridactyla | reverse complement strand
TCCTTTGCGGGGTTAAGTTTCATATGAACAAACCCCAAGATTGAGGGCTCAGCCTATTGCTTTGGTTGTCCCCATGTCTTGTGAGAATATCAAGAATTCTCCACTTGGGGAAGTTGAATTTTCCCCCTTTCTCACCATTCCCCCAAGGGGAATTTGCAAATACTTTTTTTTATCTACTGTTCAAATCCTTCTGGGATTTATCGAGGCACCACGCTGGACAAACCTACAAAATCTCATGCTGTACTCAAGTTTCCATGTACTTATGGTGTTCAATTAAGCTTTCCACATAAGTTATAACAGGAAATGCACTACTCAGAATATAAATTTTGTACCAAATAATTTTTTTTTGCTTTAGTTTCACACGTAAGTTAAAGTTTTAAAATATTAATCACCATCTGTTTTCAACACCCTGCAGTATTGACATTCCTTTGTTCTTCCTCATGCAAAACATTTTTAAGTTTGTGGTATCTACTTTTGAGATGTGCACAGATACAGACATTCAGGAGGCTCTAAGAACTCCAAAATAAGATAAAAGCAATATAGAAACAGACTCATCATAGTAAAGATGCTGAAAACCAAAGACAAGGAGAAAATCTTGAAAGCAGCAAGAGAAAAAGGACTTGTCACTTACAATGGAACCCCAATAAGATTAACAGCTTACTTATCATCAGAAATAATGGAGGCCAGAGGCACTGGGATAACATAAAGTGATCAAAGAAAAAATAACTGCCATCCAGGAATCCTATATCTAGCAAAGCTATCTTTCAAAAATGAAGGTAACACCCTGGTACATTCCTGGGTTTCGGCACCAAAAAAACCAAACTAAACCAAACCAACAAACAAAAAATGAGGGTAACAAATAAATCTTCAGACAAACAATGATGAATTGAATTTGTTGCTAGCAGATGAGCCTTACAGGAAATACTAAAGGAAAAATTTCAGGCTGAAAGCAAGTGACTCCAGACAGTAATTTGAATCCACATGATAAAACAATGACCACCATAAAGGTGATTACATAATTCTAAAAGAGAATATAAATGCATATTTTCCTTTCTTTTCTTAACTGATATAAAAAGGTACCATGTAAAACAATGTCTGTAGAATATATAATACAATATGCTTATAACATATTGAAATGCAGTAAAATTGCTAAAAACAGCACAAAGGAGAAAGGTAGGAGCAGACTTGTACTGGGCTAAGGAAATGAATCCATAGTAATTCAAATCCATAAGAACAAATAAAGAGAACTAGAAATGATGAATAAGAAGGTTACTATGACAAAGGCTATAAATATATACTTGCTCTCCTTCTTTCTCTCAACTTCATTGAAAGACGTAATTACATAAAGTAATGTTTGTGATATTCATAGGTATAATATGTATAAAATAATATCACAAAAGGGAGCAAAGGGGATAGAGCTAGGTAGGAGTAATTTATCTATATCTGATTGGAATAGAGTTAGTATACATCTAAAGTGGATTCTGATAAATTAAGATGTATATGTTAAGCCCTAGAGCAACCACCAAGGAAATAACAAAAAACATATAGTGAAAAAAATCATTAAAAATATTAATGTGCCACATTAGAGAATATTCCCTTAATGTAAAAGAAAGGAGTAAAGGAGGAATCAAGGGACAAAAAACCCATGGCACACAGAAAATCCAAAATAAAATGGCAGACATAAATCCGAGTATATGAAGAATAAAACTAAATGTGCATAAACAATCCAATCAAAAAGCAGATATTGTCAGGCTGATTAAAAGATACACATAGACTCAAAGATACAAATAGATTTAAAGTAAAGGATGGAAAAAATATATCATGCAAACAGCAACCACAAGAAAGCTGAAATGGGTATACTAATATCAGACAAAATAAGCTTTGAAACAAAAAAGCTGCCATAAAGAGGGATATTTTATAAAAGTATCAATCCACCAGGATCATAAAACAACTATAAACATATATGTACAGAATGACAGAGAACCAAAATTCAGGAAGCAAAACTGACAGAAATGGTAGGAGAAATAGACAACTCAATAGTAATAATTGGACACTTCAATACCCTATTTTTATAGATAGAAAAACTAGACAGGACATTAAAAAGGAAATAAGAGACTTGAACAACACTATTAACCAATTAGACCTAAGAAATATTTATAGAACACTGTACCCCAAAACAGCTGAATATATATTCTTCCCAAGTGTACATGGAACCTTCTCCAAGACAGATCATATATTAGGCTACAAAACAATAAATTTAAAAGTACTGAAATAATACAAAGAATGTTTTCTGACTATAAAGGAGTGACAATAGAAGAAAATTTGGGAAACTTACAGTATATGGAAATTAGACAATACCCTCATAAATGACCAATGGATCAAAGAAGAAATTAAAATAGAAATTAGAAATGGCATTAAGATGAATAAAAATTAAGACGCAACATACCAAAGCTTATGAGATGCAACTAAAACAGTGCTTAGAAGGGGATTTATAGCTGCAAATGTCAAGGTTAAGAAAAAAGAAAGATCTCACATTAATATCTTAAACTTTCACTTTAAGACACCGGAAAAATAGAGCATATTAAACCTAAAAAACCGGAAAAATAGAGCATATTAAACCTAAAAAGGCAGAAAGAAGGAACAATAAAGAACAGAAGAGAAAGTAATGAAACACGGGATAGGGAAAAGAAAAGAGAAAACTGGTGAAACAAAAACTGGTTCTTTGAAAAGTTCAACAAAAATTGACAAACTTTGAACTAGATTGACCAAGGAAAAAAGAGAGAAGACTCAAATATCTAGAATCAGAAATGAAAGTGGAGACCTTACTACCATCTAACAAAAATAAAAAGAATTATAAAGAAATACTATGAATAATTGTGTGCCATGCATTATATAATTTAGATAAATTCCTAGAAAGACAATTATAACTGACTCAAGAAGAAAGACACTATCTGAATAGATTCATAATAAGTGAAATAATAATAATAATATACTATTCATAAAGAAAAGTCAAGCCTCATACAACTTCACTACTGAATTTTATGAAACATTTAAAGAAGAATAAATACCAATTTCCCATAAACTTTCCCCAAAAAATAGAAGAGGAGAGAATACTTTCTAGCTCATTCCACAAGGCCAGCTATACAATGAAAACAGCCAAAGACAGCACAAGAAAAGAAAATTATAGATCAGCAACTTTTATGACATAGGTATGAAAATCCTCACCAAATATTAGCAAACTAAATCCAGCAAAGCCATAAAAAAGCTATACAAGATCAAATAGGATTTATCCCAGCAATGCAAAGTTGGTTTAACACCCCAGATCAATTAAGGTAATAGACCATATTGATAGAATTTTTAAAAAACCCATATGATCATCTCAAAAAGACACAGAAAGAGCACTTCATAAAATTCAACACACTTTCATGATAAAACACTCAATAAACTAGGAATAGAAGGGAACTTCCTCAATTTGATAAAGATCATCTAGAAAAACCCACAGCCAATATCATACTTAACAGTGAAAACTGGATGATTTCCCCCTAAGATAAAGAATAAGACAAAGGCATCTGTTCTACCATATTCATCAATTTGTTGATGATCCTAGCCAGGGAAGCCAATAATAAATAAATAAAAGGCACCCATATTGGAAAGGAAGAAGTTAAACTATTTCTATTTGCAAGTGAAATTCTTTTGGATATATAAACGCATAAGGAATCCACTAAAAATATATTAGAATTAGCAAATGATTTCAACAAGGTTGCAGGATACAAGATCAATATACAGAAATTGATTATATTTCCAGACATCTGCAATGAACAGGACAAAAATGAAATCAGTAAAACAGTTCCATTTATAATAGCATCAAAAATGAAATATTTAATACATTTAGTAAAAGAAGTAAAAAAACTTGTTTCTGAAAACTACAAAGTATTGTTGAAAGAAGAAATTATAGAAGATATAAACGGGGAAACATCCTGTGGTCATGGACTGGAAGACTTAATATTGTTAAAATGCCAATATTTTCCAGATGGATGTATAGATTCAATTCAATCCCTATTAGAATCCTAGCTGACTTCTTTGTAGAAATTTACAAGTTGATTATAAAATACAATGGAATTGCTAGGGACCTAGAATAGCAAAACAGTCTTGAAAAAGGAGAAAAAACAGGAACAAGCACACTTCCCAATTTCAGATCTTAATATGAAGCAATGGTAGTCAAGGCAGTGTAGTAACTGGCATAAGGAAAGACATATGGATCAATGAAATAGAACTGAGAGTGCAGACATAAACCTATTTGTCCATGGGGATGTGGTTTTCAACAAGGTGCCAAGATCATTCAAAGGGGAAAAAATAATCTTTTCCATAAATGGTGCTGGGATCAATAAATGCAACAGTGTGGAGTTGGTCACCTACAATGTACTATACAAAAATTTAACTCAAATTTAAGTAAAGTCATAAATGTAAGGAATAAAACTATAAAAATCTTAGAAGAAAACTAGGGTTTATCTTCATGACTGCGGAGTTGGCAGCGGATTCTCAAATATGAGATCAAAAGCATGAGCGACAAAAGAAAAAGTAGATAACTTGGACTTCATAAAAATTAAAAACTTTTATGCATGAAAGGACCCTATCAAAAGAGAACAGAGATAACCCACATAATTGGAGAAAAAAATTTGCAAATCATGTATGATAATAGCTTGTACCTACAATATATAAAGAACTCTTGCAACTCAATAATAAGATAAACTAAATCCAAAGCAAGCAGAAGGAAGGAAATAAGAAAGAGTAGAGCATAGATAAATAGAGAATTAAAAAAAAGCAATAGAGACAATCAATGAAATCAAATGTTGGTTTTTTGAAAAGATCAATAAATCAGAAGATCTTTGGCTAGATGACAAAGAAAAAAGAGAGCATGCAAATAACTAAAATCAGAAATGCAAGGGAGAAGATTGCTGCTGACCCCACAGAAATAAAAAGACTTCTAAGAGGATACCAGAAATGACTCTAGGCTGATTAGATAACCTAGATGAAAATTCCTAGAGCTGCACAATCTACCTACATCGACACAAGAAGAAATAGAATTCTCAACAAACCAATAACTAGTGAAGAGATTGACTCAGTAATTGAAAAAAAAAAGTCCCAACAAAGAAAGGCTCAGAACCAGATGTCTTCACAGGAGAGTTTCACCAAATATTCCAAGAAGAATTAACACCAATTTTACTCAAACTCTTCCAAAACACTGAAGAGGGTGGAAAATTCCCTCACTCATTTTATGAGGGCATCATCACCCTTATACCAATGTCAGATGAAGATAAAACAAGAATAGAAAATTAGACCAACATCCCTTATGAATATAGGTGTAAAACCTCAACAAAATACTAGCAAACAGAATCAGCAGCATACTAAAAGAATTGTACACTCTGATCATGTGGGATTTATCCCAGCTATGTAAGCAAATAAGCTAATGCAATACACTACACTAAGAGAATGCAAACCAAAACCAAAACAAAACAACATCACCAAACACACACACAAAAACACAAAAATGTAATCATCTCAATTGACACAGAATTTACAAGAATAAAAATAAAAAACCCCCCACATAGTCCTGTACAATACAAACATTGAACACTAATGTAAACTATGGACTATAGTTAATAGTTTAAAAACAATAGCAATAACAACATACTGAGATGTCAGTACATATCCAGTAGGTGGCTCGACTCAAAAATCAAATTAAAACTAGGATGTGAAGAAATCAGAATCCTCATGCTCTGCTGGTAGAAATGTAAAATGGTACAGCCTCTTTGGAAAACAGAATTTTCCATAAAAAGACAAAAACAAGACAAATAGTCTGGAAGTTCCTCAAATGATTAAACATAGAGTTGCTGTATGACCTAGCAATTCCACTCTCAGGTATGTACACATATGTTTGTATAAAAATGTGTATGCAAATGTTTATATCAGCATTGTTCTTAATAGCCAAAAGGTGGAAACAACCCAAACATCCATTCACATATGAATGGATAAACAAACTGTGATGTATCCATACAAAAACATTATTTAACCATAAAAAATATAGAAGTACTGATACTTGGTACAATATAGATGAACCTTAACTGAAAGAAGCCAGTAACAAAAGACCACATATTATGTGATTTACTTATTTGAAATGTCCAGAATAGAGACAGAAAGTAAGTTAGTGGTTGCTTAGGACTGGGAAAGGAGAAACTGGGGTGAGGGATAAAGGGATAATAGCTAAAGGGTACCAGGTTTCTTTTAGGGGCGATGAAAATATTCTAAAATTGTGGTGATGGTTGCATATATCTGTGATATATGAAAAACCATTGAATCGTACACTTTAAATTTCTGGATTGTATGGCATGTGAATTAGATCTCAGTAAAATCATTTTTAAAAAGATGTGCAGGCTGGGTAGAATTACAGAAAACAAAAATAGAAATATGTTAAAATTAGACGCATTTTAGTAACGTAATTGAGATTTAAACTGACACTAAGGCATCGTTTGGGAGGAGTAATGAAGTATTGAAAAGAAGAGTCTTCCTCTCCACCAGGCAGATACACACAGAGAATCAAAAAGAACATTCCATCAGTGTTTTATTCAGCTATAATAATTTTGAGAATTAGTAGTGATTTCTTTAATCTATTATCTCCCAAAGTCCAGCCTCAGGCATGGTGCAAAGTCTTAGGACTCTGAGGACACATCTTGGGGAAAGCCCAGGTTGCCTAGAGCAGTGCTTCTCAAAATGTGTTCCTTAGATCAGCAAGTCAACCTCTCCTGGGATATTGCTAAAAATGCAATTTCTAGGGCTTCGTGCAAGATGTTTTTGTATTAGAAATGGCAGTGGTGCCTGGGTTTTATTAGGCCCTCCTGGTGATTCTGCTGAGTGCAGAACAGATTTTAGAGTTTGGTATGGGTTACAATTCCACAATTTGAGATTTTCCCTTCTGGCTGCTCCAAGACACTGGAGACTAAAGGAAATATCAATGTAATGATCCAGGACTCATACTCATTTGTTAAATCCTATCTTCTCTTTTTTAACTCCACCTTTTCTTTTGATCTTTTAAGAATTTATTTATTTTTTATTGATATATATTATATATTCACATACCATGTGATCATCCAAAGTGTACAATCAGTAGTTCACAATATCATTATATAGCTGTGCATTTATCACAATCAACTTTTTTTGTGTGTGAAAAATAACATGTGTACAAAAAAGCAATACATTTCAAAGGCCTCACAATTATTAGCTGAGGAACAGCTTTTGGAGTTTGGAATGGGTTACAATTTCCTTCTCACTCTTAAATTACATCTATCTTACTTTTACCTCAGCCATGTGAAGTGTCACTGTGACGTGTCAGGATGCATAAGCAAGGATGAGGGAAGGAAAAGAATTAGGCATACTGAATTCTCAGACAGAAAGGTAGGAGGGACCAATCCAACCTTATGAGGCCAAGTGTGGATTCTGAAAGACTTGGAAGGTAGGTGAGGCAAGAAGGATGAATAGGCAGATGGTGGTGAGGGGGCAGTTACCCATGGACAAGCATCACTTTGAGACAAGGCATGCCCCAACATCGGTGGCTTGTGCCATGCTATTGGTGATGGAATTTCTCATAAGCAACCTCTTTGGGCTTTGTTTCCCATCTTTGAAGTGAGGATGCACATAACTCCCTCCCAGACTGGTTGTGAGAATTAAGTGAAGTAAAAAGTCCAAGTGTCTTCATAACAGCCTAATAGAAAAGGGGCTCAAAAATGCTGGCTGCATCTCAGGAGATTGAAACAGGCCCCCACCCAGGAGGCTGATATGTGGAATAAGTGGTGGAGCAGGCAGAGAGAAAGGGAGGGCTCTGGCCTCAGGGTCTCAGAGTACTGCCTGTCCTCAGTGGGGATATTGTAGACATAACCAGGTGCTGTGGGCATTTTTGGCTGCATAGCCTCCTGGTTTGGGGGGAACCTCAAGCTTAGGAGTCAGAGAGTTAAACTTTTCCAGCCGTCTCTAGTACTTGGGTGTAGCCACATGGCCATGTGACTCAGGTTTGTCAGTGGGATGCTCTTGCCCAAGACTAAATTTTGAGGAATTTACACAACTATCTGAGGACAGTCAGAGTTTACTCTTGGTATTTCTGGTTAAATGAGCATCTGATAACAGTGGATGCCATTCGCATGGCCATGATTGCTTAGAAAGGGGCAAGCTCTAGGCAGACAATTCCCACAGTTAGATGCATGCTTGGATGAGGATCATTGCATTCTGACTGATTTTCTGTTTGGTCCCGGCATTGCTGACAATTCTTTGGCCAATCCCTGTTCAACCCTCACCAAGCCATCCATGGGTTTCCACTGAGTTCCTTTCCTTCTTTAGTAAGCAAGAGTTGGTTTTGATTCTTGATAATTACTTTGGTCTATATTATTTTTGAAAAAATAGCCTAAAACCTTACCCACACTCCAAAAAGGCTCTTAAGAGTATATCGGTTAATCAGCCTTTATCATGATCTTGGTTACAGAATGTAGTGTTCTATTAATTAGCCTTTATCAAGCTCCTGGTTACAGAATGTAGTGTTCTTACTTGCCTCCAGGGCATCAAGGATTGAGATTCTGGCTTTGCCCTGGGTATAAACATATTGCCTCACCTGGCATCATGAATTTTTTATGGAGAATTTCAGAAAACACATCCCTCTTTTCTCTTAAAAGCAGAACTGACCACCGGTGGTGGTGCGGGAGTGGGTTTGCTGTATCTGCTCAGGAGAACCATCATTGCTGCTTGTTGACACCGTCCACTGATGGGAAATGGATTCTCACCTGTTTCCAGCAGGTCTCTCTTGTTTCCCACTTCCAACCTAGATTCAGGACCCCTTTAGCTACAGGCTATCCCTCACTCTCATCTTTCTTTCTTATTCCTCTTTAGAGAAACCACAATTCGACTAGTCTCTCACATTATTCAGAGAAGACAGAAAACTCTGGGCCTCACCTGGATGCGAAATGTGTCAGCTTTCCTACAACTGGAGCACAAGCCTGGGAACAGATCAAGGTGTGTGCAGAGAGATGACAACCAGATGAGTACCTGTTATTTTTTTAAAAAATAGTTTTATTGATAAATCTTCAAATGTATACATTTTATACATGGCATACAGTCAATGGCTCACAATATCATCACACAGTTATGTATTCATCACCATACTCATTTTTAGAACATTTACATCACTCTAGGAAAAGAAATAAAAATAAAAAGAAAAAACTCATACATCTCATACCCCTTACTCCTCCCTCTCATTTTCAATCATACCTCAATATCAACCAATGTGCTTCTAGGGGAGGTGACTCTTTTACTGGCTGTGGCAGCTGTGGAGGGCAATTACCTACTAATAGTCAACTGGAGAATCATTTAATCCCTTAAGAGCAATTGGTTTAGAAACTGACCTATGGACCAAGATGAGCCAGTCAGAAGCACTGACAATATTTCCAGTCTGGGATTGAGCCTTCCTAATGATAAGAGATTCAAGTCTCCATGTTCAGAGGAGACCTTGTGTAAGAATGGAGCTGATCCCAAGGAAGCAGAACTAGAGAAGGACATGGTCCTTGGGGTACTGTCTCATCCCTGCACCCATTTGTGCTCTGAGGTTCTAACTACATGAACTAAGGAACTGCCTTTTTCTTGGTCAGGTTACAACTGACATGTCCTACCTGATGCATGCAGTGACTCCAAATCCAGGAGAGAAGATCTATTCTGTATATAGGAGCTCATCAGCTGTCTCAGATACTTCTGTTGGTCTATGGGCCTGGAGACAGGATAGGACATCTTTGGACATGCAGCACTAATAGAAAAAGCAGAAAGACTAGGGAGCTGCAGCCAAAAGGCTCTTCAGCAAAGCTGGCCCATGAGCCCTCCCACCCTGGCTCTCATCTGCCACCAGCTCCAGAGAAGTCTTGGCTGTCAGGACTCAGAAATAAGGTGTTCTAGCGGGTATTTGAATCTCCATCCTTGATGTGGCTTCTATTCTCTGGGGTCTTGGGACCCTGGGATTCTGGCTCTCATGGTCTCTCTGGGTCATGTGGCACAGAAAAGCTAGAAAGGGCATGTTTGGTGGCTGGGTTCTACTCCACCAAACTAGCTCTGTGACTTTGCTCAAATTATTTAGTCATTTTAAGTCTCAGTCTCATCATTTGTAATATAGGAACAAACATGGTACATGGATTGGTAGGTGTTCTAGTTTGCTAGCTGCTGGAATGTGATATACCAGAAATGGAATGGCTTTAAAAAGGGGAATTTATTAAGTTGCAAGTTTACGGTTTGAAGGCTACAAAAATGACCCAGTTAAAGCAAGTCTATAAAAATGTCCAAATTAAGGCACCAACAAGAGGTTATGTTCACTCAAGAAAGGCTGATGACATTCAGGCTTTCTTTCTCAACTGGAAAGGCACATGGCAAACATGGTGACATCTGCTAGCTCTCTCTCCAGGCTTCTTGTTTCATGAAGCCCCCCAGGGACGTTTTCCTTCTTCATCTCCAAAGGTCTCTCGCTGCGTGGGCTCTCGTGGTTCTCATTCTCTCTGCTTCTGGTCGCTGTCTCCAAAATGTTTTCTCTTTTAAAGGATTCCAGTAAACTAATCAAGGCCCACCTGGAATGGTGGAATCACATCTACATCTAATAAAAAATTAATACCCACAGTTGGGTGAGTCACATCTCCATGGAGATAGCTTAATCAAAAGATTCCAACCTACATTATTGAATAGGAATTAAGAGAAATGGTTGCTCCCACAATATTGGATCAGGATTAGACCATGGCTTTTCTAGGGCACATAATCTTTTCATACCAGCTCAGTGGGTTATATGAGGATTAAATTAAATATTTAATACCTCTAAGGTGCTTGGTTTTGTGCTTGGCTTATGTCCTAGTACGCTGTTTTTTAAAAAATATTTTTATTGAGAAATCGTCACACACATACATTCCATACATGGTGTACAATCAGTGGCTCACAATATCATCACATAGTTGTGTATTCATCACCATGATCATTTTTTAGAACATTTGCATCACTCCAGAAAAAGAAATAAAAAGAAAAAACTCATACACCCCATACCCCTTACTCCTTCCTCTTATTGACCACTAGTATTTCCATCTAGCCAATTTATTTTACCCTTTGTCCCCCTATTATTTATTTATTTATCCATATTTTTAAACTCATGTGTCCATACCCTGGATAAAAGGACTATCAGACACAATGTTTTCACAATCACGCAGTCACACTATAAAGTTGTGTCTTTAAACAATTGTCTTCAAGAATCAAGGCTCCTGAAACACAGCTCTACAATTTCAGGTACTTCCCTCCAACACTGCAATACACCGTAAATTTAAAAGGGATATCTATATAATGCATATGGATATCTTCCAGGAAAACGGCTCGACTCTGAAATCTCTCAGCCACTGAAACTTTGTTTTGTCTCATTTTTCCCTTTCCCCTTTTGGTCAAGAAGGTTTTCTCAATCCCTTGATGCTGGGTCCTGGCTCATCCCAGGAGTCTTGTCTCACGGTGCCAGGGAGATTTACACACCTGGGAGGCATGTCCCATGTAGGAGGGAATGCAGCCTAGCACACTGTTTTGTGTTTCTATACTTTTTCACAGAGGTTTTCATTGCACTTTAAAGTTAAAAAATAACTTAAAAAATTTTCTTTTTCATCTAGCATCACCTATTTTAAGCATTGAAACATAAACTCCCATGATAATCTTGACAGGAAATTATAACCTGCTCTGGAAACAAACCTAGGAACTCCCACTAGCCCTGCCACTACCTCTTCCTTAGGGAGACCACCCAGTTCCAAAACAGGGGAGTAGGAGGGCACTGTCTCTAATCAAGAGTGAATTGTCCATTCTGTACATTTTGTAAGTGGGAGGTGGAGAATGTCAAGATGTGTGATGTCAAGAATATTCATTTGGAAGCCTTTCCAACTTTCGTACATTCTTTTGGACTAAAGATTATACTTTATCACCTGGAGTTCCTACTGAAATATAAATTCCATCCAAAGAGCATAACTACCCATGAATACTTTGGAACAGTGGGGGTGATTGGCTCAGCTGGGCAGTTGGGTCAGGAACAGGGGAGGTGGGCAGCTCTCTTCTGCACTCACCTGGAGCCACTGCCCCCTTGCAGGGCCAGCCTTCCCAGCCTTGGGGACCAATGTGCCTGGAGGCCAACCTATCCCAACAAGAGGGCCCTGTTTGATCACTCATCATCTCTGACCTGTCCCCCTCCTGTAGAGACTGCTCTGGTGACCTGCATTTGATGACTTGCCCTGGAACCAGGCCCCTCCTGTGTCCTGGCTGCTTCCAACTGCCGGCTGCTCAGTGTGCCCAGAACTCCACCCAGCCTGCTGTAGTCCTCTGGGACTTGAATTTCAATAGATACCACTTGGGCTAGATACAGAACCAGCTTTTTATTCTCTGAACACTTTTATCTTACTTATACAGAAACAGCTCAGTACAAGCAAACTATTTCTGTCCTCAAGGAAGAATGTGAGATTGCACAGGTAAAACTCAGATGTCCTGCAATCATGGGGATAGGTGTGGGTACATCCCCGAGTCCATCTTCCTCTTGCACCCCACCATACCTACTCCTTTAGCACCTGGATCACCTGGGTGCACATATATACCCAATACATCACTCAGAAGAACAGGCCCTAGACTCCAGCCCTTTCAGACAGGTCACCTGATCTTCTGGGAGGAGTCTCAGTGAGGCTCCGCAAGTAAATCCAAGCCACAACTTTCCAGGTCAGATTCTCCTTTAACCTGTTCCATGACCCAAGCTTGGGGAAAACTGGCCTAGGATGAAACTGACAGTGGCCTTGGTGCTAGCTTCTCTGGTGGCTTCTGCAGACTCTACCACTGGTAATCCTGCTCCTTTCTCCTGGCTCCCTTTCAGACAAAACTGAGGTTATCTAGGGCATACTGGGGGTGGGGGCAGGGCAGGGGGAGGGGACCATCTGGGCCTTTGAATGAGCCAACACAGGCGCAGCATCTGTACAGCAGGATCACAGGGGGCTAGGGCAGGGTCACACCAATAGTGGACTATCATATGTGGTGTGTGGTGGGGAAGAAAAAGGGGCAACAAGCAGAGAGGCATTCTCTAACCCAGGGTTTCTATAACAGTGTCTGTATTGAGTAGTACTTGGGTAGAAAAACACTAGAAACCAGAATTCTGCCTCCCACTCCAGGTTTGGACACCCAGTCTGAACTTGGTCTTATTTCTCTCTGCCAGCACTTCTTGACTTCTGCAAAACTCAGTGTTGAATGAGGCTGTGGTGTGCCTTCCAATTCTAAACTCTACAGAGTCCTTTTGATTCCTCCATCTCTCACCTGAATGCATGAAGGGGCTAAGTTTGGAGCTAACCTTAACATTCTGTCCAACCTACTTTCAGATAACCCCTTGGAAGGGATCAGATGCAGCCACCTGCTGCCCCTTGCCAACTCCTTTGCCCTGGATTCAGTTGAACTGATGATGAAGTGCTTTGAACATTTTCTGCCTGATGAGATCACGTACAGTGCCCTGTTCCAACTGAAGTTGCTTGTGGAGGGCTTCTCAGAAGAAGAGAAAACAAGAGTTAGGGACAACATGGTACCTTCTCCTCTTTCTCCTTTTAAATCAGAGAAGGGCTGGGACAGAGGAGGCAGCAGAGTTTGCATCATCCATGCTTTATGAAGGGAGCGAACTTGACTGGGGAGGGGTGAGGGAAAGGGAAATCAGCTCACCAGGGTGTCTGTCTCAATATCTGCCTTTCCCACTGTGAGTCATCAATTTTGGATGCTCCTGAGTCCATTAGTCAGTTTCTCTAAAGTCTGTGTGGTTGAGGATCTTGGTTAGTCTGATAAGATGATGTGGGGGTAGCAGCCAACAGACCCCACAACCCATACCTCCCAAGAATTCTCTGAAAACTCTCAGATTTCTCCAAGATTAGGCCAGATACACAACTGAGACTTGTAGAATGACTGATAGGTAGCTATATGTTTTACTTTGTTTGCTTTCTAAAACCATTCATTCATTTGTTTATTCCATAAGCATTGTTTGAACACCCACAATGTGAAGGAAACTCACATCATGCTTGGAAGGTGCAGGTGGTCTAGAATAAGGCTGGGGCAGATCTGGGAACTGGTGTTTGTCCTCATTTCATGTTATCAGTTCAGATGGAGGACCAACCATGAGTCCCAGCCATGAAATAGTTCTGAGGGTAAAGGCACATGTCATTGATGGATAAGTCATAAGCTCTGCTCTCAAGGGCTTTCTTTCAGTCTGATCTGTAGATATGGGCACAGACAGCCAGAACATGTGGGCAGCCACAATCCAGACTATGAGAAATATACAGATGGATGGGAGGCAGAAAGAGATATTTCTTCCAACTGAGTGGACTGAGGAAGACTCATAGAGAAAGACTTTTTTAAACAAGGCCATTGAGAGTGGGTAGCATTTGGACAAGGAGAGAGGAGGGGCATTTCAGATAAAAGGAAAAGATGCAAAGTGCCACATTGGTGGGAAGGCACAGGCAGTCAGTCTCGGAGGGCAGTGTAGGCTAATGGTTAGAACATGGGTGAACTCTGGAACCTGGAATCCTGGGGGTTCCAGCCCTGGCTCCATCATTTCTTAACCTCACTGGGCCATAAATTTCTCTTCTTTGAAATAAAGATCATCACTGTGCCTCTCACCTAGGGAGACTGGGAGAATTAAGTGAGCTAACGCGTGTCGAGTGCCTAGTACTGAGTCAGCGCTATGGAATATTGCTATTATTTTTTATGAGGGAATGACGTGGAAAAGGGGAAGGCAAAGTTGGAAACTTTCCCTGGGGCTAGATCAAGATGGGATCCAGCGTCTTCTCTTCTCATCATTGTGGCTTGGATGTTTCTCTCTCTCAAATCCAGATCCAGCTGATATATCACTGTGAGCTCAGTATGGAAAACTCCACTGTTTCTGAAAACCTCACCACCCTGCCCGAAACCACCACTCTTGACTGTGACACATGATCCTCTATAATCATCGCTGGAAGAAACTTAGCGATCTAAAGATTGTCTAGTCCTCTCCCATTCACAGATGCTGAGTATCCTTTCCATGTCTTCCCCACTCCCTTGTATCCAGACCCCTAAATTTCAGTAAAACATTTCTTTGCTTGTGCTCCAGTGAGTGTGATCAGTTCTTTGCAAATGAACAGGACTAGTACACATCAGTTTCCATCTCCTTTGCCCACCCACTCCAGTCTGCTGCTCTCCCATACTGCTTGGATGTTTCCAGAAATTTGAGTGTCTTAATCCTTTATTCTTGGCCAAACGGGTTTTTTGGTCTTTAGATAAAATGCAGGTTCTTAGGAGAGAGAGTACACCGAACTTTATCAGTCTTTACCCTAAGTATCTATAGATTTACTATCTGCTTAGGAGAAGTAGAAGATTTTCTTCCATTGAAAGAAGGCACACAAATTCTTCCTTCTCACAATGGTGATTGGCACCTCTACATTTCCTGGTAATCCATGCCTTCAACAAATAATGTGGTACTGTGCAATGCAGACAAGATTTTGTCTCTTTCCCGGATTCTTGTTCTTATTTGGACTCTCTGTTCCCTCCTATGATCCTTGTAACATATAAATTTCAAACCTAATGATCTCTGGCATGTACTTATGCCAAAACACATTCTCTCAGGGAAATTCTTAAATGTGCTCCTTGATCAGCTATTTTAAACAACTCTTTAGTATTATATACCAGAATCAGCTTAGGTTTTTTATGTATTGGCCAACAGAAAGTCAATGCTCTGTTGACACTTAGGTTATACAGCCTCTACTTTCTCACTTCCCATTTACTCCTTTCCTCATATGATCTGGTTTCCACATCACCATTTCTCAGAATCTTCCCTCTCAATTGCCTAATGATTGCCAAATTCAGTGGAACATTTATCACCCCTGATTTGACATGTCTTTTTCATCTCACTCTTAATTCTTCTCAACTTCTTGTAGTTCTCCCTTTCCTTTACTCCTATTGCACATTTTTTAGTTTAAGCTTCTACATCACAACTGATTCCTTTTTGATCCTTTTCGCATATGTCACTTCTACCCCGTTAATATTCTAGTGGCTTCCTTCTTGAACCTTTTGTGTTTTCACTTTACACCATCTTTCCTAGATGACACCCCACACTCCTATATTTTTAATTTTAGAGTCAGCTGAGGACTCCCATATCTGTGTTGGCCTTGTCTTTTTTGTCAACACTGAAGCTCAGAGTCTCCTATATGCTGGCCAGCTACTCCAGATGTTCCATTAACATCCAAGGGCAAAAGTAAAGGTGGATTGGCTTGGAGTCCATGGGCCAGGACCGGATAACATGACTACTCTCTCAGAGATATTCCAGGGTGACCATTTACTTTTTTTTCAAAAGTATGAATCCATCATAGAAGGAAAAATATATTGTCTTTCTATGTAATGTATATTGCCCTTGCTTTTCTCTGTCACCAAAGATCTCCTTATGTTCAACAAAATCCATTTCCCATGTTCTCAGAGGAAAAGAGGGACCCCTCCCCTCCCCTCCTCTTCCTTTTCTCCTTCCCTCCATTTCTCCTTCCCTCCTTCCCTGCCTTTCTCACTTCCCCACCCCCTCCCCCTCCCCCTCTCTCTTCCTTCCTTTCTTTTTCTTGAAAAGTTACACTTACCTGGAAATAGTCCCATATATACAAGACGGCATTCAAACAATCTAAAATAATTTAAAAAAAAAGTAAAGAAAAGAGAAAGAGAGTATATTAGCTCTTCTTCCTTTTTTACTGGGCTTGATCAAAGAAGATCAATCATTCTGCCTCTCCAGTCAGAAACCCAGCACCATCCTTGCCTTTGCTTTCCTTTTTATCACTAGTATCTAGTTTGTCACCAAGTTATGCCAAATTTACATAACTTCTACAACTGTGGACCCCTATTTCACTGCTGCCACAATAATCACCATTATTACTGATGCTATACTGCATTATTACTAAACTCTCAACAATGCCCAGATAAACAGCTTTCCAAAAACAGTTAATAAAACTTTCTAACTTCAGGAAATATTTTTGTGTAAATTCCATTTATAAAAAATAATAAATTTCCTTCTATTCCTTTACTGCTCTGTTAAAAATTCATGAAGTGGTTTTGAATTTTTATTCCAAGGAGATCATGGTATTGACTAATCAGGTTTGATAATATAGTCAATGACATTAATAGATTTTCTAATCTTAAACCATTTTTGAATTCCTGGAATTATCCTAATTTGGTCCTGTGTACATATTTTGTGCAATGCTAGATTTACATTTCCAATTGATTATTATTTTTGCATAAGTGTTCATACATGAACTTGGTCTAGAGTTTTTTTTTGCCTCATAAGATCTTTATCTGATTTTAACATCCAAGTTTTGATAGATTCATAAAATGCAATGTTGAATGCTTCTCTTTTTCTGTTTTAAGCAAGATTTGTTGCATGAATCTTTTATATTATCCCTATGTATCTCTATTGATGCTTTTTTTTTCTGCCTTGAAGTATATTTTGTCTGGTACTAATACAGATTAACCAGAATTTATGGGGTTATATTTGCCTATTCAGATGATTTTTTATTTCCTGCTCTCAAACCTTTTTAAAATGGTATGTTGTAGACCCATCTTTCATGGTGACAATGTAATTGGATTTTAATTTTCATCTCCAGTTAGAAAATAACTTTTTAAATAATAAGTTTGGTTTATTTATGCTTCATATGATTACTCATATACATGAATTCCTTTTCATCACTCCTTTTCTTAAACTTTTAAAATTGTATAGTATAATATATATACAAAGCAAATAAGTAAAAAAGCAATAGTTTTCAAAGCATTGTTCAAAAAGGGGTTACAGGATAGATCCCAGAGTTTGTCATGGGCTGCAATACAATCCTCTCATATTTTCCTTTCTAGCTGCTCCAGAATATAGGAGGATAGAGGGCTTAAATGCTTTTTTCATCATCACAATCGACCTTTTTTCCTCCTTTTTTTGGTGAACAATAACATATATACCAAAAAGCTATAAGTTTCTGAGCACAGAGCCACAATTAGTTGTAGAACATATTTCAGACTTTGACATGGGTCACAATTTCACAATTTTAGGTTTTTCCTTCTAGCTGCTCTAAAATACTGGAGACTAAAAGAGATATCAATTTAATGATTCAGCATTCATATTCATTTGTTAAATCCTATCTTTAATGTATAATTCCACCATCACCTTTGATCTTTCCATACCTCTCATTGGGGTTGTTTGGGCTATGGCAATTCTACATTTTTTATATTGGAAGGGTCTGTCACTAATATGGGGTAGGGAGACAAAACTATCCGATGTTCTGGAGAGGCTGGGACAGGTTTCAGGACTTATCTGGACCAGGGACCCTTCTGGAGGTTGTAGGTCTCTGGAAAGTTACTCTAGTGCCTGGAACCTTTGTGGAATCTTATAAATTGTCCTACATGTTCTTTAGGATTGGCTGGAATGGTCCTGGTTGGGGGTTAGCAGGTTATGATGGGTAGCAAGGTCTACCTGAAGCTTGTGTAAGAGCAGCCTCCTGAGTAGCCTCTCGATTCTATTTGAACTCTCTCTGCCACTGATACTTTATTAATTACACTTCCTTCCTCTCATTTGGTCAGGATGTAATTGTTGATCCCATAGTGCCAGGTTTGAATTCATCCCTGGGAATCATCTTCCATGTCGCCAGGGAGACTTTCACCCCTGGATGTCACGTCCCACATAGGGGGGAGGGCAATGATTTCACTTGCAGAGTTGGGCTTAAAGAGACTGAGCCCACATCTGAGTAACAACAGAGGTCCTCCAGAAGTAACTCTTAGGCATGCCTATAGGTAGTCTAAGCTTCTCCACCACCTACATAAGCTTCAAAAGAGTAAGCCTTGTGATCGAGGGCATGGCCTATTGATTTGGGTGTCCCTAAGATTTGACACAGTATCAGGGAATTCCCTGATGGTAAGGTTTAATAGTTTCATAGTCTTTCTCCCCCACCTCAGGGGACTTCGCCAATACTTTTTGATTATCTTCTCAATGTACACTAGGATGTTTCCAGACATTACAGTAATCTATACAGGATTAAAGGACCTCTTTCTCATTCTGTGCTCTCTGTGTTTCTGTTGTTCAAATGCACTATATAGATAGGTTGAGTTAGATTATGCACTACAGAAAATTTCAGTTCCAAATCAAACAAATCTTTCTTCCATTGGCCTCAAAGAGTATGTGAGATTCTAAAATATAGACACTGTCTTCCTTACCCCTATGTTCTGAATTACTTTAACCCCAACCTGTTCGGCTTTGTTCTTATCTCTAAATACCAGGTTATAAATATAAAACAGCCTCTCAAAATCCAGAAATAATCACCACTCCAGACTTAATGTGTCTGCTCTAAAAGCCTACAATCTAGGCTCCTGTTTTCTTATAAGCATTTTCCAAAGGAGACAACACCACTGTTTTTTTTGTTTGTTTGTTTGTTTCTGACTTATTGTGTCTCACCAAATGTCCCACATGTTCATTCACATCATTGCATGCCTCACGACATCGTTCCTTTTTGTAGCGGAGCAGCCTTCGTTCATAAGTATATACCATCGTTCGCCAATCTACTTTTCCGTCAGTGCATCCTTCAGCCACCTGCCTTCATCAGACATCATGTAGAGGGCCCAAAGTCCATAGTTCATCAACAACATTCTCAATTTTAGATAATTTCATTGTCCCCAAGAAACAGAAAACTAGTAAATACATCTTCACCAAATAGGAGATCTAAACCTCCTCTTAACTCTTGTCCTTCACCCAATTCCTTACCTCTGCTGTTTCTGTGGTAGTGCTGATGGTTTGCTTTTGAACATAGCTCATAGCATGCAATAGCAGTTTCCCCTCTGTACCCTGGACTTAAACATTTTTTTATACAAGAATCATATCTTTGAAGTAATTCTTACAAGAACTCATTCATATTTCTAGTGTGTCAGTGGGACACGTAGGTCTATACAACCCCTTTCAATCTTGTTCATCTTCAATATGGTAATATTACTTCTAGACCCACTAGAGAATCACCTTTACTCATATCTATTCCCTTACATTGGTGTTCAACCTCATTAGCTAGTGGTTCACCCATCTCTAGTTTCTATGAACCTCTAGGTGCCCTTTATTCTGTATTATAAGTCTCTGATTATACCTTTATGCTGCTCATAAAAGTGGACTCATACAGTATCTGTCCTTTTGTGTCTGGCTAATTTTGCACAGCCTTATGTCCTCAAGGCTCATCCATCTTGTCATGTGCTTCAGAATGTCATTTTGTCTTACTG
Source organism: Myrmecophaga tridactyla (assembly GCA_004026745.1). Classification (NCBI taxonomy): domain Eukaryota; kingdom Metazoa; phylum Chordata; class Mammalia; order Pilosa; family Myrmecophagidae; genus Myrmecophaga; species Myrmecophaga tridactyla. The sequence goes on along the minus strand of PVIY010026653.1, from coordinate 14,790 downwards.
CTGCATAATATCCCACCGTATGTATATACCACATTTTGTTGATCCACTTGTCTGTTGATGGGCATTTGGTTTGTTTCCAATTTTTGGCGATTGTGAATAATGCTGCTTTGGACATCAGTGTGCAAATGTCTATTTGTCTCGTTGCTTTCAGCTCTTCTTGGTATATATGAAGTAGTGCTATTGCTGGGTCATAGGGCAGTTCGATATTTAGTTTCCTAAGGAACCGCCAAACAGTCTTCCATAGTGACTGCACCATTGTACATTCCCATCAGCAGTGCATAAGTGTCCCAGTTTCTCCACATCCTCTTCAACATTTATAGTTTCCTGATTGTCTAATAGCAGCCATTCTTATAGGTGTGAGGTGGTATCTCATTGTAGTCTTGATCTGGATTTCCCTTATAGCCAGTGAAAATGAGCATCTCTTCATGTACTTTTGAGCCATCTGTATTTGCTCTTCAGAAAAATGCCTATTCATATCTTTAGCCCATTTTATAATTGGGTTGTTTGTTCTTTTGTTGTTGAGTTGTAAGATTTCTTTATGTATACAGGAAATCAAACCTTTGTCTGGTATGTGATTTCCAAATATTTCCTCCCATTGAGTTGGCTGCCTCTTCACCTTTTTGACATTCTTTTGAGGTGCAGAAGCATTTGATTTTGAGGAATTCCCATTTATTTATTATTTCTTTTGTTGCTTGTGCTTTGGGTGTAAAGTTTAGGAAGCTGTCTCCTATTACTAGGTCTTGAAGATGTTTCCCTACATTTTCTTCTAGAAGCTTTAAGGTACTAGTTCTTATATTTAGGAGTTTTATCCACTTTGAGTTAATTTTCATGTAGGGGTCCTCTTTCATTCTCTTGGCTATTGATATTCAGTTTGTCCATGCCCAATTATTGAAAAGACTATTTTGTCCCAGTTCAGAGGATTTGGGGGCCTTGTCAAAAATCACTTGACCACAGATTTGGTGGTCTATTTCTGCACTCTTGATTCAATCCCATTGGTCAATTCTTCTATCTTTGTGCCAGTACCATGCTGTTTTGACCTCTGAGGTTTTATAATAGGTTTTAAAGTCAGGGAGTGTTAATCCTCCCACATCTTTCTTCTTTTTTAAAGATGTTTTAGCTATTCAGGGTCTCTTTTCCTTCCAGATAAATTTGGTAGTTAGTTTTTCCAAATCTTCAAAGTAGGTTGTTGGAATTTTGATTGGTACTTAGTTGAATCTGTAGATCAATTTGGGGAGAATTGACATCTTAACTATATTTAGCCTTCCTAACCATAAGCAGGGAATGTCTTTTCACCTCTTTAGATCTCCTTTGATTTCTTTTAGCAATGTTATATAGTCTTCTGTGTACAGGTGCTTTACATCCCTAGTTAAGTTCATTCCTATTTGATTCTTTTAGTTGTTATTTTGAATGGAATTTTTTCCTTAACTGACTCTGCAGCTGGCTCATTGCTTGTGTATAAAAATGCTACTGATTTTGCACATTAATTTTATATCCTGCCACCTTGCTGAATTTGTTTATTAGCTCAAGTAACTTTTGCTGTAGATTTCTCAGGATCTTCCAAGTATAGTATCATATCCTCTGCAAATAAGGAAAGTTTTATTTCTTCCTTTCCAATTTGGATGCCTTTTATTTCTTTGCCCTGCCTGATTGCTCTAGCTAGAACTTTTAGCACAATGTTGGATAATAGTGGTGACAATGGGCATCCTTGTCTTGTACCTGATGTTAGGGGGAAGGCTTTCAATCTCTCTCCATTGAGTATGATGCTGGCTATCATTTTTTCATATATCCCCTTTATCATATTGAGGCAGTTACCTTTGATTCCTGTCTTTTGGAGTGTTTTTATCAGAAAAGGATGCTGAATTTTGTCAAATGCTTTTTCAGCACCAATTGAGATGATTATGTGATTTTCCCCTTTTGATTTGTTAATGTGCTATACTACATTAATTGATTTTCCTGTGTTGAACCATCCTTGAATTCTTGGTATAAAACCCACTTGGTCATGGTGTATAATTCTTTTATTGTGCTGTTGGATTTGATTTTTCTAATATTTTATTGCAAATTTTGCATCTATGTTCATTAGGGAGATTGGCCTGTAGTTTTCCTTTCTTATAGCATCTTTACCTGGTTTTGGTATTAAAATAATAATAGCTTCATAAAATGAGTTAGGTAGAGTTCCTTTTTCCTCAATTTTTTGGAAAAGTTTGAGCAGGGTTTGTGTTACTTCTTTCTGGAATGTTTGATAAAATTCCCCTGTGAAGCCATCTGGCCCTGGGCTTTTCTTTGTAGGAAGATTTTTGATGACTGATTGAATCTCTTTACTTGTGATTGGTTTGTTGAGATCTTCTATTTCTTCCTAAGGCAGTGTAGCTTGTTTGTGTGTCTCCAGGAATTTGTCCATTTCATCTAAGTTGTCTAGTATAATTGTTCATAGTATCCTCTTATGATTTCTTTTATTTCTTCAGGGTCTGTGGCAATGCACTGCTTCTCATTTCTGATTTTGTTTATTTGCATCCTCTCTCTTTTTTTCTTTGTCAGTCTTGCTAGTGGTCCATCCATTTTATTGATTTTCTCAAAGAACCAACTTTTGTTTTTTGTTTTTTTAAATTTTTTTCCAACTTTTGGTTTTATTGGTTCTTTCTATTGTTCTTTTATTCTCCCATTCATTTATCTCTGCTTTAATCTTTGTTATTTCTCTTCTCCGATTTGCTTTGGGGTTAGTTTGCTGTTCTTTCTCAAATTCCTCCAGGTTTGCTGTAAGTCCTTAATTTTTTCTCTTTCTCGTTTTTTTAATATAGGCATTTAAGGCAATACATTTCCCTCTCAGCACAGCCTTTGCTGCATCCCATATGTTCTGAGAAGTTGTATTCTCATTTTCATTCATCTCCAGATAGCTGCTGATTTCTCTAACAATTTATTCTTTGACCCACTGTTTGTTTAAGACTGTGTTATGTAATCTCCATATATTTGTGAATGTTCTCATTCTTTGGTGGTTATTGAGATCCAGCTTCATCGCACTGTGATCAAAGAAAGTGCTTTGAACAATTTCAATATTTTAAAATTTATAAAGACCTGTTTTGTGCCCCAGCATATGATCTATCCTGGAGAATGTTCCATGAGCACTAGAGAAGAATGTATAACCTTGTACTTTGGAGTGCAATGACCTATATATGTCTGTTAGGTCTAATTCACTTATCAAGTTATTTAACTTCTTTATTTCCTTGTTGATCTTCTCTCTGGTTGTTCTATCTATAGATGAGAGTGGTGTATTGAAGTCTCTTACTATTATTGTTGAAACATTTATTGCTCCCTTCAGTTTTGCCAATGTCTGTCTCATGTACTTTTGAGCTCATTGATTGGGAGCATAAACATTTATGATTGTAATATCTTCTTGATGAATTGACATTTTAATTAGTATATAGTGTACTTCTTTGTCTCTTATGATGTCTTTATATTTAAAGTATATTTTGACTGATATTAGTATAACTACTCTTGCTTTCTTTTGGTTACAACTTGTGTGGAAGATCTTTTTCCATCCTTTCACTTTCTATCTATTTGTATCTTTGTGTCTAAGATGAGTCTCTTATAAGCAGCATATAGCTGGATTATATTTCTTAACCCATTCTGCCAACCCATATCTTTTAACTGGTGAGTTTAGTCCGTTAACATTCAAAGTTATTACTGTAAAGACATTTCTTGAGTCTACTATCTTATCCTTTGGATTTTGTTTGTCAGATCTAGATATGCTTTTCCCTCCTTCTCTTTTTATCCTTTAAGTTACCTTTACTGGGACTCTTCAACTTTTTGCCCTCCTCCAAACCTCCCTCCATCTCGTCTTTTTTTTTTTTTTTTTTTACATGGGCAGGCACTGGGAATTGAACCCGGGTCCTCTGGCATGGCAGATGAGCATTCTTGCCTGCTGAGCCACCGTGGCCCACCCTCTTGTCTTTTTTTAAAGCTGACAGAACTACCTTTAGTTTTTCTTGTAGGACAAGTCTCTCTCTCTCTAGCTCTCTAAATTGTGAAAAATAACAAATATGCAAAAACCACAATACATTTCCAAGTACATTTTTTCATCACATAGTTGTGTATTCATGATCATTTTTTTTAACATTTGCATCTCTCCAGCAGAAGAAAGAAAAAACAAAAAACTCATACATTCCATACCCCTTATCACTCCCTTTCATTGACCACTAGTATTTCAATCTACTCAATTTATTTTAACCTTTCTTCCCCCCTATTATTTGTTCATTTTTTAATCCATATTTTTTACTCATCTGTCCACACCATAGATAAAAGGAGGATCAGACACAAGGTTTTCACAATCACATAGTCACATTGTGAAAGTTATATCATTATACAATCATCTTCAAGAAGCATAGCTACTGAAACGCAGCTCTACAGTTTCACGCACTTCCCTCTAGCCTCTCTAATACACCTTAAATTAAAAAGGGGTGTATTATATATATTATGCAAAATATATGCAATATATATGTATTATATAATGCATAAGAATAATCTCCAGAATAGCCTCTTGACTCTGTTTGAAATCTCTCAGTCACTGACATTATATTTTGTCTCATTTCCCTCTTCCACCTCTCGGTCGAGAAGGTTTTCTCAATTCTTTGATGCTGAGTCCCAGCTCATTCTAGGATTTCTGTTCCACCTTGTCAGGGAGGTTTACACCCCTGGGAGTCATGTCCCATGTAGAAAGGGGGAAGGCAGTGGGTTCGCTTGCCATCTTGGCTGAGAGAGGGAGAGAGAGAGAGAGAGAGAGATGTAGGGCAAGTCTCTTGTTGACAAATTCTCTTAGCCTTTGCCTGTCTGTGAAAATTTTAATATCTCCCTTACTTTTAAAGTACAACTTGGCTGTATAAAGAATCATGGCTGGAAGTCTTTCTCTTTCAGGATCTTAAATATATCATACCACTGACTTCTTGCCTCCATGGGACCTGAAAATTATAGAATACTTCACGAATTTGCATGTCATCCTTACACAGAGGCCATGATAATCTTCTCTGTAAGGTTCTAATTTTAGCATAAGTACTACCAATGTGAATACTATTGGTCTGACCTTAAAACGAAGTGGTGAGTTTTTTCCCTTCTGAGTATTCTGTGTTAAAGTAAAAAGCCCTCTGTCCTATCAGAATAACTTCTTGTACTTTATGTTGATTCTTATCAGGTCCTTGATTATGAGAATAACTTTTTGTACTTTATGTTGATTTTTATCAATTCCTTGATTGTTTAAGAGAAACAAGGAAAAAACTAATGTTTTTTTATTTTGCCATCATGTCATTTTAGTTAAGAGGGTCAACTATTGTTTCAGTGTCCCATGCTCCTATTTAACCAAATGTTTAAACCTCTTGGCAACTTTTGATATTTTGCCTCCTCAAAATTAAACCCTAGTGGAAGATGTCTCCAAAAACCAGCCCTTCCACCAGAACAGCTATTAAACAGGAAGGCACTGCCTGAATCAACTATTTTAAAAAATTCTGGAGTCTAGAAGAACACTGCGCAGCATCCAGGGAAGAGCAGGAAGAAGGGGCTGGCAAATTGCAGTAAATACCAATGAATTTTACTTTCCATGTGGCAGCTACCTTCCCCTAGCTTCATGGCAAGCAGAAGTAAGGTCCTCAGTCCCAGCTCCTGTGGTAGCTTGCTGGTTCCAGGGTGGAATTGTAGACCTAGTTCCCTGATATTTGGGTGTATGTGGTCTGATAATTTATCATTGCTTTTGATCATGTATTTCAGATCACTGAGGGCAGACACTGCTCCAGTCTGCCTTGGGCAAAAGAGGTAGAGGAGTCTTAAAGACAGTACCCTTCCTCAAAAGTTCAGAAAAAGAGTTAAAGGACTGCAGTTACTGGACAAGTGTCCAATCAAGAAAATACGTTTTCAAAAGACCATTGGAGAAACTCCTGGAATCCTTGCTGGCCCTTTCCTCATCCTCTTTCCAGGACAGTGTAGAGCTGGCCATTTCTCCATTTGTGGGTCCCTAGCCTCTTTCTAGTTGGGAGAGACTGACTCAGGAAACTTTTCTCTGGCTTACCCCCCTTCCCAGAATTTGACCTCCAGGCAAAAGCAGCTTGGGACAGCAAAAGTGGTGCAAGAAACTATTGAGTCATGTGGGCTGGGGCAAAGGCTTATCAGCTGTAAGTCTTTTGGTGGAGCACCCAAGAGAGGAAGAAGGTCTGCTTCCAAGGGAGTAGAGGGGGCATTCATATTCCTGTAAACAGGGGAACTCCTAAGTCTACTTTCAAGCACAAACCCTAGGACAAGACAGAGGCTCAGAAAAGACAGGGTGCATGCTACATTTTGTATTCACCTTGGGCTGACCTTCTGATAGAGGAGCTGAACTCTGAAAAAGAGCATTGCCTAATGCAAAAAAAAATGCAAAGACTGGGAAAATGATTTTTGCATTGGTTTGTCTGGTTTTGTTAGCTCCTAGCATTCAAGAAAATTTCTGATATATCACTATCTGGATACAAACTCAAGAAGCAGACAGCCCAGGGACTAAATCACAGAGTTAATATTAAAAAACTCAAAATATACAGTGTACAACAAAACAGTACAAGAAAAACAGAGAAACAGGAAATGATGGCTTATTTGAAGAAGATAAAAATCCAGAAAACATCAAAGATAAAAATCCAGAAAACATCAACAAAGATAATGAGACTGATTTTTAAAGAAATGATCTTTAATATCCTCAGGGAAATGAAGGAAAAATAACTAAAGGACACCAAGAAACAATGAATGAACAATATGATAATCTCAATAGAGACAGAAGATTTAAAAAGGAACCACTGGCAACTAGAATTTTATATCTGGTGAGATTTTCTTTGAAAAAATGAATAAGAGATTAAGACATTTCCCAGATAAAGAAAAGCTGAGGTCCATTACTGCTAGATCTTCCCTAAAGTCAATGCTAAAAGGAGTTCTTAGGACTGAAAAGAAAGGACACTAAAAAATGAATCAAAGCAGCATAAAGAAATAAAGACACCCCCCCATAAAGTAACCACATGGGAAATTATAAATGCCAGTACTATTGTATTTTTTGATATGTAACTCTACTTCTTACAGGTGCTAAAAAGCAGATACATAAAAGCAACAATAAATCTGCCATTTGTAATTATAATATAAAAATATATAATACTAAATAAGCACCAAAAAGTGGGGAAATGAGGAGATAGGAAAAAATGTATGTGTACGCTATTGAAGTCAAGCAGACATCAAATAAAAATGATTGCTGCATATTAAAGTTGTTTAATTTTAATGACATGCTGAGAAAATATATGAAAAGCATATTTAGAAGAAATGAGATTGACCTCAAAGTAGAAAAATACAAAAAAGCAAATAAATATGCAAGTAGGCATTAGCAGAAGAATGGTGGGTCAAAAGAGCTATAAGACTTACAAAGACAAAATAGTAAAATGGAAAAACAAGCTACAGCATTACCTATAGTTATTTTAAATATAAATGGATTATCTCTCCATTAAAAAGGCAGAGAGTGGCAGAACGGGATAAAAAACATGACCCAATTATATGCAGTTTATAAGGGCTTCACCTTAAATTCAAAGACATAAGTAGTTCTTGCAGATGACATGCTCCTATATCAGAAGGTTCTGAAAAGTCCATATCAAAGCAACTACAAATAATAAATGAAGTCATGAAGGTCATGGGGCACCAGATCAACACTCCCAAATCATGTCTTTTCTCCACACATGTAGTTAATGTTCTGAAGAAGAAATAAAAAATCCATTTACATGGTATGTATAATCTTTTTTCTCTGTTATCGTTTTATTTCTTTTTCTGTTGTCTTTTTGCTTCTTTTTCTAAATCGATGCAAATATTCTAAGAAATGATGAATATGCAACTATGTGATGATATTAAGAATTACTGATTATATATGTAGAATGGAATGATATCTTAATGTTTTGTTCATTTGTTGTTAATTTTTTTAATTAATAAAAAAAGAATACAAAAAAAATCCATTTACAATAGTGTTCTAGTTTGCTAGCTGCTAGAATGCAATATACCAGAAACAGAATGGCTTTTAATAAGGGGAATTTAGTAAGTTGCTAGTTTACAGTTCTAAGGCTGAGAAAATGTCCCAGTTTAAGCAAGTCTATAGAAATGTTCAATCTAAGGCATCCAGGTAAAGATACCTTGGTTCAAGAAGGCCGATGAAGTTCAGGGTTTCTCTCTCAAGTGATAAGGCACATGGCGAACACAGTCAGGGTTTCTCTCTCATCTGGAAGGGCACATGGCAAACATGGCATCTTATGCTAGCTTTTCTCTCCTGGCTTCTGGTTTCATGAAGTTCCCTGGGAGGGATTTTCCTTCTTCATCTCCAAAGCGCTGCCTAGTGGACTCTCTGCTTTGTGGTGTTGCAGCATTCTCTGCTCTCTCTGAATCGCTCTCATTCTCCAAAATGTTTTCTGTTTTATAGGACTCCAGAAACTTATCCAGACACACCCAAATGGATGGAGACATGTCGTCACCTAATCCAGCTTAACAACCATTCTTGACTAAATCACATCATCCAGGGAGATGGTCTGATTACAGTTTCAAACATGCAGTATTGAATAGGGATTATTCTGCCTTTACAAAGTGGGATTTAGATTAAAACATGGCTTTTCCAGGGGACATACATCCTTTCAAACCAGCACAAATAGCAACTAAAAGAATCAAATATCTAGGAATAACTACAACGAAGGATGTAAAGGACTTGTACATAGAAAACTAAAAATCATTGCTAAAAGAAATCAAAGAAGACCTACATAAATAGAAAGTCATTCTATGTTCATGGATTGGAAGACTAAATACTGTTAAGATGTCAATTCTACCCAAGTGATTTATGGATTCAGTGCAATTCCAATAAAAATTCCAACAGCCTTCTTTAAATGGAAAAGTCTATTATCAAATTTATATGGAAGGGTAAAAGGCCACAAATAGCTAAAGCCAACTGGAATAAAAAGAACTAAGTTGTAAGGCTCACACTTACTGATTTTAAAACTTAATACAAAGCTAGAGTAATCAAAACAGCATAGTAGTGGCAAAGGGTAGATATATAGACCAATAGAATAAAATTGAGGCTGAAGAAGTAAACCCCCATATTTGTGGCCAAATGATAACTGACAAGGGTGCCAAATACACTCAACTGTGAAAGAATAGTATATTCAGCAAACAGTCCTGTGAAAACAGGATGTCAATATGCAAAAAATGAAGGTGGACGCCTATCTCACATCACATATAAAAATAAACTAAAAGTGATCAAAGACCTAAATGTAAGAACTAGAATTATAAAACTCCTAGAAGAAAGCATAATGAAACATTTTTAGGACCTTTGTGTTAAGCTATGGTTTCTTAGACCTTACAACCAACACGCAAGCAGAAAAGAAAAAAATAGATAAATGTGACCGTCAAAACTAAAAAATCCTTTTGTACAGGAAATTACTTTATCATGAAGGTAAACTGACAACCTATACAATGGGAGAAAATATTGGAAACCACATATCCTATAAGGATTTAATATCCAGGATATAAAAACCCCTGCAAATCAACAACAAAAAGACAACCCAATTCAAAAGATGTGCAAAAAAGTTAAACAGACATTTCCTCAAAGATAAACAAATAGCCAAAAAGCACATGAAAAGACGTTCAACATCTCTAGCCATTAGGGTACTACAAATCAAAACCACGAGGTACCATTTTACACTTCCTAGATCCTATTTTTAAAAAATTTATTTATTAATCAAAAAATTAAAAAAACAAAAACATTTACATATCATTCCGTTTTACATATGTAATCAGTAATTCTCAATATCATCACATAGTTGCATATTCATCATTTCTTAGAACATTTGCATCAATTCAGAAAAAGAAATATAACGACAACAGAAAAAAAAGATTATGCATACCATATCCCTTACCCCTCACTTTGATTTATCACTAGCATTTCAAACTAAATTTATTATTATTTTTAAAAATTTATTTATTAATTAAAAAATTAAGAACAAACAAAAATTAAACATTAACATATAATTCTGTTCTACATATATATTCAGTAATTCTCAATATCATCATGTAGTTGCATATTCATCATTTCTTAGAACATTTCCATCAATTCAGAAAAAGAAATAAAAAGACAACAGAAAAAGAAATAAACCAATAACAAAAAAAAGATTATACATACCATGTCCCATACCCATCACTTTCATTTATTACTAACATTTCAAACTAAATTTATTTTAACATTTGTTCCCCCTATTATTTATTTTTATTCCATATGTTCTACCTGTTTCTTGACAAGGTAGATAAAAGGAGCATCAGATACAAGGTTTTCACAATCACACACCCACATTGTGACAGCTATATCATTATTCAATCATCCTCAAGAAACATGGCTACTGGAACACAGCTCTACATTTTCAGGCAGTTCCCTCCAGCTTCTCCATTACATCTTGAATAACAGGATGATATCTACCTAATGCATAAGAATAACCTCCAGGACAACCTCTCGACTCTGTTTGGAATCTCTCAGCCATTGAAACTTTGTCTCATTTCACTCTTCCCCCTTTTGGTCGAGAAGGTGTTCTCAATTCCTTGATGCTAAGTCTCAGCTCATTCTAGGTTTTTTCTCAATCCCTTGATGCTGAGCCTTAGCTCATTCTAGGATTTATGTCACACGTTGCCAGGAAGGTCCACACCCCTGGGAGTCATGTCCCACATAGACAGGGAGAGGGTGGTGAGATTGCTTGTTGTGTTGGCTGGAGAGAGAGGCTTCATCTGAGCAACAAAAGAGGCTCTCTTGGGGGTGACTCTTAGGCCTAAATTTTAAGTAGACTTGACCTATCCTTTATGGGGTTAAGTTTCATATGAACAAACCCCAAGACTGGGGGCTCAGCCTATAGCTTTGGTTGTCCACACTGCTCATGAGAATATCAAAAATTCAACTTGGGGAAGTTGTATTTCTCCCCATTCTCACCATTCCCCAAAGGGGGCTTTGCAAGTACTTTTCCACTCACTGACCAAATCACTCTGGGATTCATCGGGGCATCACACTGGACAAACCAACAAAATCTCATGTTCTACCTGAGATTCCAAGTACTTATGGTGTTCAATCAAACTACATGTTATATTAGGAAATGCACTAGTCAAAATATAAATTTTGTAACAAACACTTTTTGCTTTAGTCTCACACATACGGTGACATTTTAAAATATTAATTGCATCTATTTTCAGCATCCTGCAATAATAACATTCCTTTATTCTTCCTCATGCAAAAACATTTTAAAAATTTGTACATTTAGTCACTATTATTATATGCTGTAGGCATTCCTAGATTATACCATCTCAATCTTTATCGTCTATCTTTCTTTCTGATTTCATTTATGTCCCCAGCCCTCCTCCCTCTATCATTCTCAAATGTAGCTTCGTTCAGTATTTTAACATAATTGTATTACAGTTAGGTAGTACTGTGCTGTCCATTTCTGAGTTTTTGTATTCAGTCCTGTTGCACAGTCTGTATCCCTTCAGCTCCAATTACCCAATATCTTACCCTATTTCTATCTCCTGATGGTATCTGTTACCAATGAAATATTCCAAGTTTATTCACTAATGTCAGTTCATATCAGTGAGACCATACAGTATTTGTCCTTTAGCTTTTGGCTAGTCTCACTCAGCATAATGTTCTCAAGGTCCATCCATGTTGTTACATACTTCATAACTTTATTCTGTCTTAAAGCTGCATAATATTCCGTCATATGTATATATCACAGTTTGTTTAGCCACTCGTCTGTTGATGGACATTTTGGCTGTTTCCACCTCTTTGCAATTGTAAATAATGCTGCTATAAACATTGGTGTGCTAATGTCCGTTTGTGTCTTTGCCCTTATGTCCTCTGAGTAGATACCTAGCAATGGTATTGCTGGGTCATATGGCAATTCTATATTCAGCTTTTTGAGGAACCGCCAAACTGCCTTCCACAGCGGTTGCACCATTTGACATTCCCACCAACAGTTAATAAGTGTGCCTATTTCTCCACATCCTCTCCAGCACTTGTCATTTTCTGTTTTGTTGATAATGGCCATTCTGGCGGGTGTGAGATGATATCTCATTGTGGTTTTGATTTGCATCTCTCCAATGGTCAGGGACGTCGAGCATCTCTTCATGTGCCTTTTGGCCATTTGTATTTCCTCTTCTGAGAAGTGTCTGTTCAAGTCTTTTTCGCATTTTGTAGTTGGATTGGCTGTCTTTTTGTTGTTGAGTTGAACAATCCCTTTATAAATTCTGGATACTAGACCTTTATCTGATATGTCATTTCCAAATATTGTCTCCCATTGTGTAGGCTGTCTTTTTACTTTCTTGATGAAGTTCTTTGATGCACAAAGGAGTTTAATTTTGAGGAGTTCCCATTTCTTTCTTCCTTTCTTCAGTGCTCTTGCTTTGGGTGTAAGGTCTATAAAACCGCCTCCAATTATAAGATTTATAAGATATTTCCCTACATTTCCCTCTAACTGTTTTATGGTCTTAGACTTAATGTTTAGATCTTTGATCCATTTTGAGTTAACTTTTGTATAGGGTGTGAGATACGGGTCCTCTTTCATTCTTTTGCATATGGATATCCAGTTCTCTAGGCACCATTTATTGAAGCGACTGTTCTGTCCCAGGTAAGTTGGCTTGACTGCCTTATCAAAGATCAAATGTCCTTAGATGAGAAGGTCTATATCTGAACACTATTCGATTCCATTTGTCAATATATCGAACTTTATGCCAGTACCATGCTGTTTTGACCACTGTGTCTTCATAATATGCCTTATAGTCAGCGAGTGTGAGACCTCCAGCTTCGTTTTTTTCCCTCAAGATACTTTTAGCAATTCGGGGCACCCTGCCCTTCCAGATAAATTTGCTTATTGGTTTTTCAATTTCTGAAAAGTAAGTTGTTGGGATTTTGATTGGTATTGCATTGAATCTGTAAATCAATTTAGGTAGAATTGACATCGTAACCATATTTAGTCTTCCAATCCATGAACACAGTATGCCCTTCTATCTATTTAGGTCTTCTGTGATTTCCTTTAACACTTTCTTTTAGTTTTCTTTGTATAGGTCTTTTGTCTCTTTAGTTAAATTTATTCCTAAGTATTTTATTCTTTTAGTTGCAATTGTAAATGGAATTCGTTTCTTGATTTCCCCCTCAGATTGTTCATTACTAGTGTATAGAAACACTACTGATTTTTTAATGTTGATCTTATAACCTGCCACTTTGCTGTACTCATTTATTAGCTCTAGTAGTTTTGCTGTGGATTTTTCAGGGTTTTTGACATATAGCATCATATCATCTGCAAACAGTGATAGTTTTACTTCTTCCTTTCCAATTTTGGTGCCTTGTATTTCTTTTTCTTGTCTAATTGCTCTGGCTAGAACTTCCTTCACAATGTTGAACAACAATGGTGATAGTGGACTTCCTTGTCTTATTCCTGATCTTAGGGGGAAAGTTTTCAGTTTTTCCCCATTGAGAATGATATTAGCTGTGGATTTTTCATATATTCCCCTTATCATTTTAAGGAAGTTCCCTTGTATTCCTGTCCTTTGAAGTGTTTTCATCAGGAAAGGATGTTGAATTTTGTCAAATGCCTTATCTGCATCAATTGAGATGATCATGTGATTTTTCTGCTTTGATTTGTTGATATGGTGTATTACATTAATTGATTTTCTTATGCTGAACCATCCTTGCATACCTGGGATGAATCCTACTTGGTCATGATGTATAATTCTTTTAATGTGTTGCTGGATTCGATTTGCTAGAATTTTGTTGAAGATTTTTGCATCTATATTCATTAGAGAGATTGATCGGTAGTTTTCTGTTTTTGTAATATCTTTGTCTGGTTTTGTTATGAGGGTGATGTTGGCTTCATAGAATGAATTAGGTAGCTTTCCCTCCCCTTCAATTTTTTTTGAAGCGTTTCAGCAGGATTGGTACTAATTCTTTCTGGAATGTTTGGTAGAATTCACGTGTGAAGCCATCTGGTTCTGGACTTTTCTTTTTGGGAAGCTTTTAAATGACTGATTCAATTTCTTTACTCGTGATTGGTTTGTTGAGATCATCTATTTCTTCTCGAGTCAAAGCTGGTTGCTCATGCCTTTCTAGAAAGTTGTCCATTTCATCTACATTGTTGTATTTATTAGCATAAAGTTGTTCATAGTATCCTGTTATTAGCTCCTTTATTTCTGTGGGGTCCGTGGTTATGTCTCCTCTTCCATTTCTGATCTTATTTATTTGCATCCTCTCTCTTCTTCTTTTTGTCAATCTTGCTAAGGGTCCATCAATCTTGTTGATTTTCTCATAGAATCAGCTTCTGATTTTATTGATTTTCTCAATTCTTTTCATGTTCTCAATTTCATTTATTTCTGCTCTAATCTTTGTTATTTCTTTCCTTTTGCTTGCTTTGGGGTTAGTTTGATGTTCCTTCTCCAGTTCTTCCAAGTGGACAGTTAATTCCAGAATTTTTGCCATTTCTCCTTTTTTGATATAGGCATTTAGGGCAATAAATTCCCCTCTTAGCACTGCCTTTGCTGCATCCCATAAGTTTTGATATGTTGTGTTTTCACTTTCATTTGCCTTGAGATATTTACTGATTTCTCTTGTAATTTCTTCCTTGACCCACTGGTTGTTTAATAGTGTGTTGTTGAGCCTCCACATATTTGTGAATTTTCTGGTGCTCTGCCTATTATTGATTTCCAACTTCATTCCTTTATGATCTGAGAAAGTGTTTTGTATGATTTCAATATTTT
>PVIY010026652.1:0-35124 GCA_004026745.1 Myrmecophaga tridactyla | reverse complement strand
GGCCTCAGTTTCCCTATCTCAATAAAACAAAAACAGAACCACAAAATATATGAGGGGCCAGGATTCCAGGAAGGATAGCAGGCTAGCAGAGGGTCTTTGCTGGGCTTTGGCTCATCTTATTCAGGTCACAAAGCCCCTGGAGCTTTTGCAAAATGGAGCTGTTGTAGCAGGGATGGGACCATGATACTTTTCATCTCTGCCTTCTTTGTGGCAAACTGCTGGGTGCCATGATCACAGAAGTACCCACTGCCTTGCATGGCCACTTCTGATGGGCCACATTCCACCTGGCACTTTTTCATTCATTTTCTCATGTAATCCTTACAACAACATCGTGAAGGATAGGTGCTATTACTGTCCCCATTCTAGAGAGAAGAAAATTGAGGTTCAAAGATGGGGCAAGTTGCCCAAGTCATACAGATAGTAAGTGGCAGAGCTGGGATTTAGACCCGGTGTTCTGGCTTTATGTATAGAAACCCTTGCTATCAACCTCTGCTTTATATGGTCTCTGCTCTGCTTTACATATTCCACGTTCTGTCAGTCATCACATAAACTGCCCACCACCTATGAGGCATCTGTGTGTCAGGCCTTTTGCATTATCTTTATGCGATCTCTGATCCTCGTGACTACCCTTATTGTACAGGTGAGGACGCTGGTCCTCAGGGAGGTAAAATCACTTACCAGGGCAACAGTCACTATGGAGGTAGAGTCTGAGTCTCTTTGGATCCAAAGCTAGTGCCCTCTCTAGCAGAAATAGCTAACATCTTGTGGGCACACCCCATGGGCCAGACTCTTTTCTAAGAACTTTGCTTAGAACACATTTCACTGTCTTAACAACCCCCATGTAGTATATACTGTTGTTATCCCCAGTATAGAGGAGGAAACTTGAAATGGCAGAGCTGAGACTTGAACCTCAGTAGTCTGGCTCCCAAATCTGTGCTCTTTCCCCCTCCACAGTCCTACCCTTCTCCCTGTTCTATAGATGAAGAAATTGAAGCTCCAAAAGGCAAAGTCATTTGCCCTGAATCAAACACCTAGTGAGTAGCAGAGATGGGATTTGTACTCAGGACTTTCTAGGATGTTTCACTGTGAGAACATAGCAGCAGCCAGTAGGGGGTGGAGAGTGGAGTGAGTATTATTTGTGGCACTTTTGCTGTCCCAAGGCCACCAGGGGCTCTGCAGGAGGCTGTTGTGGGTGTCCAAGTCCTCAGGTAGTGGGGATGGCATTGGAGGTGGGCGTTCAGGCTTCTCTTAAAGGGTTGGGCCCCTAGGATGTGATGGCACGGTGGGCTCAGTGACTGACCCCTCCCAATTGCAGTTTGTGTTACTATCAAGTATGTTTCTCTGTGGGTTCCCCCAGGGTTCTAGGCTCCCACATCTCTTTTCCTCTTGGTAAAGCTGATGTGCTGTGGCTGCATTTGGATCTATTGACTTATGATGCTGGGGCAGGTGCAAAAGAGCAGGAAAGAACCCCAGAGTCTTGGGTAGGCTCATTGGTTTTCCACACCCCTTTCCCCGCCCCCAAGGTCAACATGCAGAGGGTGACTTTTATCATTTCCTGCGGTAGAGGTGGGGAGGGTCAAGGAAAAAACAGAAAGTGTCCACCATTGGCAGGGACTCCCCAGGCCAACATTTTTCTGGATCTGCTGGAAAATGGGAGACCTCCATTTACCCAGTGCACTAGTGCAGTACCCTCACTAGGGGGTCCCTGAGGGTGATGCTGCCCAAGTGACATAGTCTTCTGTGGACTGGAGATGGTGCTGGGCATGTGTGCAGCTGCAGAACCTTGTTCCTCTATCATCCTGGAGTAAGGAGCGGGGAGTTAGGTGTGGGGCAGTTGACAATGTCATGGGTCAGGGGTTCTGTCAAGGCCCCCTGTCCAGCATGCTGTAGGTGGTCTTGTTGCCTTGACCTTGGTTTGAAGTCCACATTTGGGGTGATGGTTGTTCATGAGGATGATGAAAACCAATTCCCAGAAATTTTAGTCAAGAGATGAATGGATCTGGCAGGAACTTGGTGTGTACTCTGTTCAGTTTCCCAAACTCAGTTTCAGAGGTTACTGGAGATGAAACCAGCTGTTTTGCCTCAGAGGGTTTGTGTGCTCAGATAAATTTTGCATCCCTACTCTAGAGTCATTCTGTGATTCAGGACATTAAAGGCCCTGAGAGGTCCTACAGTAGAGAAACCAGTTTTGCTCTGTTTAATCCAGGATTTCCTGTTTGTGTGTTTGTGTGTATTTTGTTTTTCCGAGGAGTAGCTGTTAGCATCTGTGAGGCAGTAGTGTTCTGCAGAACAACAGTTGGTAAACCACTAGTTTGAGGTGTTACCTCTCCTTGGAAACTTATTTTTTTAAGAGGGACTTTGGCAGTACTCCATGCCTTTAGGACCTACAGGAATGAACCTTCTGTGATGGCATTGCCAGCCCAGCGACAGGTGGTGGGGTATGAATTTTTGAACAAAGACCTCCCGGGGCCTCAGACTCATTCCTCAAAGCAGCTACCAGCTTTCCCATGTGGGGCACGGGGCCTGGCTCTGGTGGGATCCTCAGTGGGGTTCTGGTCTTAAGGGGGGCTAGCCTGGGTCCAGAATGTATGTGGGTTATTATATTATTATATTATTAATATAATATATATTATTATTATATTCTGTTGAGCTTTTGCAGGCTGAGTATCTCCCCTCTTGTACCTGGCAGCTTAGGCTCTGGGTCTCCCCATCCCCCACTGGACTCCTTCTGCAGAAGGCAGGAGTCGGGCAGAAGCTGCCCACTGATTTGCATAATTGCACCATCCCCTGAATAATTAATAAAGCTCTGTCCTTGCTGGGAGCAAAGTCTGCACCATTATGGATGGGTTTGCCATGGATGGGTTTGCCGGAGCTCTTTCAGCGAGCTGCTGGTTCCCGGACTTCTCGGCCTTTCCTGGCATGGAGCCCCCCAGAGAGAACAGAGGGCACTGGGCAGAGGAAGGAGGGCTGATGTGTTCACATGGCTCCTGTAGCATAATAGGTGGGGGAGGTAGTGCATGCACACAAACGGGGTCTCCAGCATACAGATGATTTTGGATTCTATATTCTCCTTGGTTTCTGTGACCCCACAAACTCTTCTCTGAAGTATAATGAACTGTTGTAGGGACTTAACCCCTTTTCTCATAGCCTGAAAGGGGCAGTGCGTAGCCAAAGGGTAAGAGCAACAAGGGTAAGTTTTCAGGTAAGAGCAAGGGAGAGAGGGAGGTATTTCTGCTTTGGGCCCTTCCTTCTTATTCTTCAGTCCCTCTGGGTTTCTGGTCCTGTTAAGGTCAGGGATAGCCTGGGAGTGACTCCTGTTTGAGATTTCTAAGTCTCTTCTTCGGGTGTTTGATTGAAGTAAATTTGCCCTCAGAGCATTTGGTCTTTCCTCCTAGTCATGCTAGAAAGAAAGATTGAGGAGTGGCCCTGCCCGTTATTTAGTTGATGTTAAGGAAAGCCCTACAGTCTTTCCAAGGTGCTAGGTCTTGTCTTCTTCTGCACCTCCCCCAAGTCATTCCCCAAAGGGCAGATAGGAGTTGCTTCCTAAACCCAGTTTGTTTTGTGGATGTCAGTGGGCTTGGGAGAAGAGGATTCCATAGTGCAACACAGGGAAGCATCCAGTGAGCCAATGTAGGTAAGTTTCTTCAATGTGTGACTTCTTGGAGTCTTTAACATGCTCATGTGCATCTGTCTACAAGAGAAAATACAAGATGCTCTGCTTCCCATCCACACTGACTAGCCAGGGTGTGTTTGGACGTCTTCAATGACGTGGACCTCTTTACCAACTGGGGCAGTCCATGCCATTGCTGAACAGTGCCAACCCTTGGAAACTTCCCTTTTTGTGAACTTCCATAGCCAACATTCATTTACTGTTTAGTCGTCATACTAGCTTGGGAGGTAGCAGAGCAGGAATTATTCCATTTTACAGATAAGGAAACTTAGGCTCAGAGAGGGTAATTATCACAAAGGCACATAGTGATAGAGTCTGTATTTAAACCCACATCTGCCAGCTGGGCTTTCAACCCCTTCTTAAAAAAAAATTATTGTGGTAACATATATATAACATATTTCCTATTTTAACCACCTTCAAGTGTACAATTCAGTAGTGTTAATTACGTTCACAATGTTGTGCTACCATCACCACCATCCGATACCAGAACTTTTCCATCACTCTAAACAGAAACTCTGTATACACTTGGCATCTTTTCCCTTGGCCACCAAGAAACCATTTGACTTCTGGATTAATGTCGTTATATTGGATGGGGTTGGTTCTTGGAGCCTTGGGGCTTTGTTGCTCTTATAGACCCCTTCCTAGTTTGCTGGGACTAAGTGGGAGTACAAGGGTGGGGGGAGGCTAAAACCCTGTTTAATAGTCTTCCAGCTAAGGGGCCCAGCTTTGGAGCCATACCCAAATATTTGCATAAAATTGCCAGATGTCCTACTTATCAAACCATTCCTGACCCTCTCACCCTTTTCCTTCTGACTTTGGAGAGCCACTGACCAAGGCACAGGCAATTTGGTACTAATCTGTTCACCACAGCTAAGCTTGGAGACTGCCCTGAGACAAGAGGTAACTTCAGGACTTGGGTCAACTGTTTTATGTCTCAGGAATCTCCCTAGGTCATACCATGAAAGGGACCGCATTGCCCCCAAGTGGCACATTCACCTTGCTCCCAAAGAGAGCACCCACACAGAGCGCATCCTGTTAAATGAAATTCTGCTCTGCTGACTCTGTGACTTGGGTCTAGACCTGGCTTCCTAACCGCATGTGTGATCTGGGAGAAGCAATCTTTGAACCTCTGTCTCTTCATCTTTTAAATGTGCAGGGTATCGGTGCCTATCACTAGAGTTGTGAGGTTTAAATCACATCATGTTATCACTTGATAATTTTATGACATTGTCATCACATGTGTACAAACACACTGTCACATTCACACACACTGTACTTTCAAGCTTCTGTCTGAGACCCCAGAATCCTGCCAGCAAATCCGGCCCAGCCGTCCTAGGGTCCACCCCATCGTGTAGCAGGAGACAGCCCAAGATGGGCATGAAATGATGTTTGTGCCAACATTTCTCCCACTTAGAAAATCAATATTCTGTGGTCTGCCTAATTGCTCTGTTGCTGCTAAATGAGTCATTAATGGAGGGAAAATAGCAAATGCACTGTGAGATTAATGGGAGAAAATAGTTGGCAAATGACTTTGGTTTGCTTCCGAAACTCCGAGAAGGTGTTACTATGAGAAATCTGGGAGCCATGCAAGGCCACGTCCCAAGCAGTAGTCTCATATAGAGTCTGCCCTGTGCGCACATGTGTTTTAGCAGGCAATCATAGCAACAATCCCATGACCTCCTGTAAACCCAGGGCAAGCCCCTGCTTTGCCCTCCTATGCTCAGAGAAGCGCCTTGCACCATGGGTTAACTCCCATATGACAAAGTATTTTCTTGCAGTAACTGCCAACTTTCTCATTGGCTTGATCCTTCATGTCTTCCATTAAGTACTGGAGCTCAGGGTCAAACAGAGCCCTGGACTCTGAGAGCAGCTTCCAAAGGTCGGCCTGCCAATCTTGCCTGAATTTTAGGGCAGGTTCAGCCAGGGTGGTGGTGCCTATATGGTCTTTTTATCAATGGTCACATATCTAGAACCCACTCTTTGGACGAGTGGAAGCGTGTTTCTAAGTGCTAAATAGTAACACTACATTTTTTTTCATGTAGTTTTACAGAAAACAATTTAATGGACTTTCTACAGCTACCCTAGGCACGTGGATTCCTGATTAAGGGAGTCCTACAAATCTGCCCTTGGGTAGATTCACTTAAGTCACACACATATAGTTATCACACAGTTTGTAATTTGCCTTAATGTGTTTCAGCATGGATAACGGAATACTTAGCAGTACCCTGGGCACTCTGAACTGAACTTCACCTGCCTCTCCCAGGTGGTGACTTTTCCCTGCCTTCAGTTCTTCTGGTGGCGGTGGCTGGCCCTGCTAGCGGCAGCTAGGTACTGGCCACTGAAGAAAGAGGTCAGGTGAGAGTCAATTCACGCCCTGCTTTCTGGGGGCTCATCCTGCCTTCCTTATAGCCTCTCCCACCCCCAGTCAGAGCGCACAACCCCCAGTCACCCTTCTCTTTTCCCTCCCTCCCCTCTCTCCAGGCCCAAGGGTCTCTCCAGGTCCAGATCACTCTGTGAAGGGACTCCTTAGCAGAGGTGTGGGCATCATACAAGATGAGTCTGGGCTGTTGGAACTCCTGCCCCAGAAGCTTCAGACTCCCAGCCAGGATCCCTGTTTGGGTTGTGTGTGACAGGGGGCTTGTTTCTAGCATTTTCTGTGTGTCCTATGTGATGGCTTTTCATGCCAGAGTTCCCCCTACAGGGCCCCTGACATTTTGTGTTGAGGGTTTTGGAAGGGCCAGGTGCTCTGTGGGTAGCTTGGCGATCAGGAGAGAGCAGCCTGTTCTAAATCACTCTGCTTGTGAAGGCAGAATCTCCGGTTCGCCCTGGCAACAGCTCTGCACCAGCCTGTTGGTGTGGTTGCTGACAGCCGTGGCTCCTGACTGGCTGCATTCTTGCTCACTCGTTAACAGCAGCCCCGGCATCCTTCAGGCTGTGGGTGTAAAGGAAGGGCACGGGCTGGGGTCTTTGGACTTTGTGTGTTATTGTTAACCTGTGTGTTATCTTGCATACTCCTGTGTGTGTGGAGTCACTGTCAAGGGACCCTCAGCATACACTGGATCTGGATTGGGTGCCAGTTAAGATTAGTATGCAGGGACAATGAAGCCTGACTTCAAGGACTTAACAAGTCTCTGGGGAGTCTCCAGGCTCTCTTCCTTACTGCCTCCCTCCCCTGAGTCCCCAAGTCTCCACACCCCCAGCTCCTTTGTCACCTTGACACTGCAGGCGGAATGCCTGGGTTCCCACCTAGTTCCACCAGTCATCAGCCCTGTGGTTTGGGGGGACTTACAGAAATCTGTAAAACAGGGATAACGGTAATTCCCATTTCATATGGTTGTTCTAAGTGCTAGTAGAGCCTCTAGCTGACAGTAAGCGCTTGAGATATAACTGTTATAATTCCTTGTTATAATTTCCTTGTCTCGTGTTGTTCTCTTTACCTAGAATGACTCCTCTCCTTTACTTTTTACTTTGATCCTACCTATTTCTCCAGTCCTAGTTCCTTATGCTTGAAACCTGTGCTGATCCTTCCATCCCCAGTCCCAGACAGGCTTCAGGATCTTCAGTTGGGTTTGCACCCCTTGTAGCCAATGGGGCTTCTTGAGGGCTTTGGCTGGGGGGTCTTGAACTGCACTTGTTCTGCCCTCCCCCAGAGAACAAAGCAGCATCCAGCTCCTTCTGAGCCTTCGGGAACCTTGGGGTAAGCCTGGGTATGGTCTCTCCTGAAGAGCATGTGTTTTTTGAAGGAGGAAAAGTCATAGAACTCCTTTTACAAGTAGGGCAGCTGAGTCCTAGAGTAAGGAAAGGATGTGCCCAAGGACACACGAGGAACTGGAGAACCTGGCCTCCTCCTTTCTGCACTTCTCTGCTTGAGGGTTGGGCGGGTGGGCAGGAGTTGGGCGTGCTCTGAAGGAATAGGGGGGCTTCATAAAAGAACAGTAGGAGTTGAGGTTCAAAATAGGAGTAGTTCATTAGATGGTAAAGGGGGGAGAAGGGCATTTAGGTAGAGGGAACTGCATGAGCTCGTGCTGCCAGCTCAACAGATCAAGATCTTTCTGTCTTTTTGGAAAGTACAACTGCTGTGAGAGGCAGGGAAGGATTTGGAACATTGGGAGAATGGGAAGTAGTTTAGAAGGGCAGAAGTAAGGAGAGGTAAAAATGCAGGTGAGCTGGCTAGGGGATGAGCCCAGGAAGTCAAGGCCCAGGTTGCTGTGTGTCGTTGGGTTTTGTCAGAGGAGGATGTGCACAAGGATGAGCACTTCTTCTGTGCCAGGTGTTTTGTCTCTTTTAACACAGAGAGATGGCAGAGGTGTGCTTGTTTTAGAGACGGAGAAACCAGGTGTAGAGAGGTTGGGTGACTTGGCCAAGTAAGTGACAGAGCCAGAAGGTGAATACAAGGCAGCATGATGCAAGTCTATGCTGACAGTGGCTGCTTGCTGGGGCCAGGGAGGTACCGCCTTTCTGGGTATGGGGCTCAGGAGTCTATTATTTTAAATACTCCCCAGCCAGGTATGGGGGGCACTGAGAGAAGTATATAAAAGGTATGGCACAAGGTCTCCCATGGCCAGTGCTATGTAATTTAGTCCCTGCTTAGATGTTGGATCGAATGCGTGCCCACACACGTGCAGGTACACCGGCCCAGATGTGACTCAGTGGACACCTTTGGTGAACTGGTTCATTCACTAGCCCTCACAGTTCTGTTTAAACCAAGTCTGTTGGGAAAGGATTAGAGTGCAGGCAACCTACAGCTGGGCAGCCCTGACTCTGGCCTCTGCTGCCTGCTCCATACACACATCTTGGGGAGCAAAGGACCTCCTGGGTCCCACAGCACTGTTTTGATCTTTTCACTTTCTGGCCATTTTCGTGGTATGACATTGTGTATCCTGCTGGAGAGCAGACCTCCATGGGTCCCTGGCCCCTAGCACACAGCCTGGCACAGGGCAGGCACCCAATATACATTGAGTACCTACTGCGTGTCGGGTGCTGTGCCAGGTGCAGGAATAATTAACTTTGGCATGGCATTTTATGATTCTCAAAGCTCCTCCGGGACCCATTAGGAGGTTTAATGTCTTAGATATTTATTTCCCTATTTTCCAAATGAGGAAACTGAAACTCAGAGGAGGCACATAACCTGAGGTCACATCAGCAACCAGCAGGACACTGGGGCTGAGCCCATCCTCCCAGCTGGTCCTTCTCTCTGGACTCTGAGCACACTCTGGGGTTGTCAACAGTTTCTCTTCAACCAGCAATTATTGAGCGCTGGCACCGTGAACAAAAGATGGAGCTCCTAGGCCCATTGAGAATCGAGATCCCAGGAAGCAGGGCTCCTGGGGACACAGTTGGCACCTGCTTGTTCTCTTTGCTCCACCCCAGCAGCAGCAGGGGCTTCCTCTGCCACTGTGGAAGAGCTTGTTGTCAGGGACAATTGTCTGTGTTTGGGGTAAGTCAGAGGCTTGAGAACAGAGAGCACCCTTCCTGCCAAGGCAACGCTGACCTTGAAAACCCTGTGGGGTTGCATATACTCGAAGGAAAAAGGAAAGAGTTGGTTGGTTACCTGATTCAAAGTGGACCAGGTCTCCTACGGGTGGTCATTGGGCAGCGAGAAAGCCATGGCTTTGTAAGTTCTTATGCCCAATTTTTCCCTTTCAGTTTAACTGAAGTCCTGGGGATCACTGTCCATGGGCTGGCCAGGAATCCTGTCACCTTTTGTAGAAGATGGGGTGAGGCACAGATCACTGCTCTTAACTTTGGCTAGGCTGTAGAAGCTAAAACTTTTGAAGCAAAGATTAGTTGTTGATGTGCAAAATCTGCACATAGTCCCAAAGGCTTGTTCTGGTGTCCAGCTACAAGTGGCCCCAGCTGTGGGAGGAGGGGAGCCCAGGAGTGTCCCTGCCTTCAGGAGCTTGGGGTCTTGCAGGGAAGCAGTAGAGCGTTCAGGAAATCTTGGGCTTGGGGAAGCCCACAAGTTTGTGTTTCCACGAACAATAAGCCAAGCAATGAGTGTGATGGGAGAATGGGCCCTGCTGGGGCTGCTCCATACATGAGATAGCAAAGAGGGCCTACCCTGCAAGGGGACGGACTCGGCTCTGGGCAGACCTTTGGATTTACAAGAAAAGTCGGAAATAGAGAGTTGTTTTGTGACATTTTAAAATTTCACATCTTTAAATGCTGGCAATTGATTCAAAACTTAAAAATGTCAAATGCTGCCTAGGCTAAACAGAACATGAATGTTGACCAAATACAGCCCACACTCTTTCATTAGAGACCTTTATCCTAAAGGCTGAATACAACCCTGATGGGCAGAGGGGAGTATTAAGGCCTTAGCCACCAGGGAAAAAGCTGAGACAGTGGGAATCTGTGTGAGTACTTTGAGACAGTCAGGGCATGTGGCAAAGGGAAGTAAGTGGGGAAACAGGTGGGGCCACACCCAGTTTTGGAAGCCGTGCTTGCCTTGCCTGGGGGCTTGTCCTAGGTGGTGTGAATGCTGCCTTGGGCCAGGTTTGAGCTGAGCCATCATGAGAGTTTCCAGCTGCATCCACCACCCCTGCATTGTTGGAGTGAACAGAGAGCTTTGGCCAGGCGGAGCTCAGAGAGGAAAGCCTCCTGGAGGGAAACCTCCAGGAACACAGGTGTCGTCATCTTCAGCAAAGGTAGAAGTGCAGAGCTGCAGCGGTAGTGGTGTGGCGTCCATTGACAGTGTGCCCATTGCATGCGTGACTGCCCCTTGTGGCTGGCATTTGCTCTTCTGCTGGTGTACAGCTCCTTCACGTCCTGTGGCGGCAGTGCCTTCATGTCCGCAGGACCTTCTAAACCCTAGAAAGGCCCACCCTGTTGACATCTCCTTGGGTGGGTGCCCCCTAATCCCCCCAATGGTTCTTTGTTTTTCAGAAGATTGGAATTGCTCTGGCCAAAGGTTGTTGTCTCTGTGTCTTCGTGTTCAGGCCCGCAGCTGTAACTTTTCACCCTTTCTCTTTCTCCACCTCATCTGCCGCTCACTCCATAATCTATGTTTGAGTTTCTTTCTAAATGACTACCTGGTTTAAATGATCCTTCAGATTGTCCTGGTGATACACCAAGGACAGTTTCATTGAGCACCTGTTATGTGTAGGACATTTGGGCCAGAGCCACAAAGTTGCCTGAAGCTCAAGGGTGCCCACAGACTGGTGGAGTAGACAGATACACAGACAGCTACTGGTGCTCCAGCCCCATTGTCTGTGCAAAGGAGAGCGAGGCAGCAAAGGGGATGGGTGGATAGTCAGGAAAGAGGCTCAGTAACTCTGGGTCCCCTGTGCCTGTGTCTAGGTCCCAGCCCTGCCTCCTCCACACTCTTGCTCTATTCTCACCCAGTGTACAGGGTGGTGGGCCTGAGTGAGGCCTGGAGAAGAAACAAAATGTAAGGCAGGCTCTTAGCCTTCAGGAGCTCATGGGGTCCTGGGAGGGAAGGAAGGACAACCTCCAATTCTTGGCTAAATTCCTCACTGCTGTCCTCTCATTCACTTTATTTTTCTTTACTTCCAAGCTTTCTTTTTAATATAAACGTAATTAAAAATACATGTATGGGGCAGGCCACGGTGGCTCAGCAGACAGAGTTCTTGCCTGCCATGCCGGAGACCTGGGTTCGATTCCCAGTGCCTGCCCATGCAGAAAATATATATATATATATATACGTATGGAGTATCAAATTCCAGCCATGCAGGAGAAGGTAAAGTAAAAAGTGAAACTCCTCCTTCCACACTACTGCCACCACAGAACCTTCCCACCTTACCAAAACCACTGCTAATGGTTGGTTGGAAGCACACCTTTTCCACAAAATTATTAGCTATATTTATATACTTGAATCAGTATCAGCTAAATCTTACCTCTGTAGCCTGTGGAAGGGAGGAAGGCCAGCTGTTCTGGCTCAGATTTCTAGAGCCCTTAGGTGGGGAAGGGAGAGCAGCCTGGCTGGGCCGACCCCCTCTCTTGGCACATGTTCCCTTTAGAGCCACAACTGTTGGAGCAGTTAGTCGGAGGGAAAAGGGAATGGTCTTTTACTGGGGGCTTCAGACAAATTGTAGGCAATGGGCTGGCTCGGAAGATAAGCAGGAAGGGAAAGAGGTAGGCAGGCTGGCTGTCTCGGGGTTTCTAGTGCAGCATGATCCCCCAAGGCCCCTTGGGGGACCCTTTCTGTTTCTGCACACCTGGGCCTGGCCCTGGGGATAGGGCCAGGGATCTGAATCAGCTGCGAGCCTGTCTGCCCTAGTGAGAACGTCTCTAGTCTAGGCCCTCAGAGAACGCTTTCAGGTGTGGGCTGCTATGGGAGCTCAGTAGGGAGCAGCAAAGCCTTTGAAATCTGGCCCTAAAGGAGTCTTTTGGGGCTGAGGGTAGCCAGGCCTTGGGAGGAGTGTTTGCCTGGGCTCAGGGAAGCTCTTGGAGGAGCTCTTGTAAGATTAAGCAGCTTTCTCAGCCCTGTTTTTTCTGATGGACTAGCAGTCCCTCCCTCTCAACAAGCAAGAAACTGGATAGGAAAGAATTCTGAAGTCTGTGGGATGCAAACACTTGGGGCTGTTATTTATTTGGAGTATAATGTTTCCACCATGGAGGCTCATGTGGAGTAAGAGAGAGCTGGTTGAAGATGGGGTCCTTGCTGGGTTTGAAGAGGGCATGTGCGAAGATCTCTCTGCTGAGGCCGGGGGCCCAGGCTGTCCAGAGCACTGACTACTGTCTCCTTGGCTCTGCCCATAACTACTTGGGACACCATGAGCAAGCTGCTTCATTGTCTGTAAAACATGGTAAGGGACACTGCGCACATCACAGAACTCTTCTGAGGCCCTCCCTGTGGCTTTCAGACCAGTGGAGATGAGAGCCAGGTGATGGGCCAGTGTGACAAGGATGTTCGTGGTAACGAGCATGGCAGGGGGATCATGTCATGTGAATGCTTCATGCACCTCCGCCACTACTGCAGAATCCCTGCCACTGTCACCTCCCATGCAGACCCCTGTAGCCAACCACTAGCCTGGTTCCCCCACTTCTAGCTTTGTTTCTCTACCAGCAGCTGCAGCAACCTTTAAAACATAAAAATAAGAGTTATCTCCCTTCCCTGTCCAAAGCCCCCAATGGCTTCTTCCCCATTCTGATTCTACTTGGACACCTTCCCACAGACTATGTGGATGGCCCCCCTACGTCTCTGATTTTACTTCCTCCACCTGCCCTTGTCCCTCTGCCCCTCATAGAGCTCCAGCTCAAGATCTTTGCCTCTGTTGTCCTTTCTCCCTGGAACACTCTGCCCAGATGTCTGTGTGACTTGGTCCCTCATTTCACTCAAGTTTCAAACAGCTTGGCCTCAGAAAGACCTTCAAATCACCTTGTCAGACAGGCCTCCTTCCCACCCTCTAGCCCTGGACCCTACTCTGTTTCTTCCTAGCACTTGAGTTCACCTGATATTGTTATGCATTTATCTGTGTACTCCTTCCACACAAGACTGTGAGCCTACAGAATCGAAAATGTTTGTCTTGTTCTCTGATGTGTCCCCTAGGCACCTAGAATAGGGCCTGACACATGGCTGGTGAGTGAACCAATGAATGTATTTCGTTTAATTTTACCCTGTCAAGTAGGCACTTAGCTATCTGCATTTTATGCATGAGGAAAACCAAGCACAGAGAGATGGATAGACTAACCCAAGGACACATAGCTACAAGAGGACAGAACCAGAATTTGAGCTCTGTGAGTCCGGATTTCTGGCTTAGCTAGTAGAAGCTCCTACCTGCCCAGAGTCGAGGATGGCCTGGCTTTGGGGAAAAGGATAGGAGTTTGAGAAGTCTTAAAAGGGTAGGCAGGGTTTTTTCCTGGGAAGAGATGAGGGCCAAGGAGGATACGAGAAAAGAAAATTTGGGGGTCTGAGAGGGTCAGGGGGTAGATTGAGTACTTCCATGAGGTCAGGACAGGAAGCCCCTTGGGGAGAGGACTCTGGGCACCAGCTGCCCCCCAAAGACCAAGTGTGTTGCTGAGTCAAGATTCTTTTTGTTGGCTCCGGTTCCTGGCACAATTTCTGTTTCCCAGAGGAGCTCAAGCCTGGCCTGGCTTCCCAAGGCGGAGAAACACATGGTGAGTGAGTGTGTGTGTGTATGTGTGTCCAGCCTTGCTGTTTGCGTTGTCGTCATGTCTTCTTAATCAGGCTATTTCTGGGAGCGATGACTTCATCTCCTGTGGTTCTCGACACAGCCATTGTCTAGCATCCATGGAAAGACTGGACCTGGCACTGTCCATATTTCCCTAATGAGCCACATTGCAAGAGCCATTTGGCGGGTCCTCACATGACCTGGGTTTGGGACTTATGGTCAGGTCTACCTCCCAAAGGCTCCATTTCCATGTCACCCTTAGATCTGGCTCATTGGCCCTGGAAAGCCCAATCATTGGCTGCCTAGCCACCCGGCATTTCCTGGGTGTCCCCTCTGTGCACACTGGGCTGTGTATGAGACAGAAGGCAGTCACACCCAGTCCCTGCCCCCAAGGGTGCATATGGGCTGGAGGAGACAGATGGGTCAACAGCAGGGCTGTCAGTGGACAGAGAAAGGAGTGTGGACTCTCTCCCACCCGCTCCTGGCTCAGGGAAGCCTCCGTGGTGTCAGTGGTCAGATGATGTGAGGGCTTGTGGAAGGTTTCCCTGAGGAGAGGCCAGGCGGTTGCGTTTGGCTGCCTGCATGTGGCAGTGTGTTGGGACCGAGAAGGCAGGGGATAGGGTGGAAAGGTGGTGGGAAGGCATGCAGGGTTTAGACTTGATCCTGAAGGTAGCTGTAAGGATTTCATGGGGATGGGTCTTGGTCTGTCCAGTGATTTTTGAAGCTACTCTCTGGCTACATGGAAGGGTATCTGGAGGAGGGGCAGGAATCTGGCAATGGAGCGCTCAGTACTGTTTTCCTCTTCACCCTCAAGGGCATAACCTTCTTCCCTTGCTCCACCTCCCCTGTCCACCCTGTACTCCCAGTACCTCTCCTCAGAAACTGGTGCCAAGGCCTGCTGAGCTAACAGAGTGCCAGAAGCTCCATTCCCCGGGGCTTTCCAGGGCCAATGAGCCAGATCTAAGGGTGACATGGAAATGGAGCCTTTGGGAGGTAGACCTGACCGTAAGGCCCTGGAATGTTGGTGGACTGGGGATGAGGGGTGTGTGGAGTAGGAATTTAGGGTAGTTTCTGAAAAATATTTTGGCTGGGCTTGGGCAGCTCTGGAAGGCCCTAGAGCCTCAGTTCCAGAAAGCACATCCCTGATCTCCTACTCCCTGTTTATTTGTAGCCTAGCCTGGAGGCAGTGGGGCGGGGGGTGGTTGAATAGTCCCTGGCCGGGTAGAAGGCAGAGGAGGAATGCACTATGCTCCGGCAGATGTGCCTTGAGCACTCCAGATGGAGCTCATGCTCGTGAGTTGCTGCTGGTGGGCAAAGCCCCACGACCTCTTCCCAGCTCTGTGGCCTTGAGCAGGTTACTTACCCTGTCTGAGCTTCAGTTTCCCTCCCTGTAAAATGGAGCAACGATTGTACCTACTTCCCAGGATATTTTCAGGATTATCTGTTTTAAAAAAGAGGGCTTAGCCTAGTGTTTCACACAGGAGGTGCCTAGTATGCATTAGCAGTGAGAGGTGGCAGCGGCGGTGGTAGCAGTTGTGAGGGTAATCATGTTCACCATCCGTGCCAAGGCTGTGTGCTGTGAGGAAGGGGAGGGGGCAGGGTTCAGATGGAGGAGGCTGTTGGAGGAACAGAGAAGCCTGGTTCCTGGTCTTCCCACTCTGTGACCTCAGGTGAGTCACTCATCTCCCTGAGCCTCAATTTGTGAGAGCAAGGAAGGAGTGAGAAAAAGAATGAGGAGGGTCCATGAAGAGGTGTGTGTATGTGAGTGGTTAACAGATCTGTTAACGCTTTTGTATTCTCATTTCCTCTGAAACTGAGAATCACCTGCCTGCCTCATCCAACAGGGAAGTGCTGTCTTTGAAAGGGGCCTTTCAAAAGCTGGGGATGGCCATGTATCCCCACCTCCACCACATCCTGCCACACAGGGTGGTTTGCTCTCCCTAAGCCAGCACCCATACTCCTTTGCATGTCTTCACTCCCCAGCAGTTCAAGCATTATCTTTTTTTGGTAAGATAAGAATTCAGTTCACCAAACAATTCCTGAGCATCTTTTCTCTGCTTGGAGCTGTGTTGGACTCAGGAAATACCTGGATGGTTAAG
This sequence comes from Myrmecophaga tridactyla, assembly GCA_004026745.1. NCBI lineage: Eukaryota > Metazoa > Chordata > Mammalia > Pilosa > Myrmecophagidae > Myrmecophaga > Myrmecophaga tridactyla. Next base: position 19,261 of record PVIY010026652.1, on the reverse strand, counting down.
ATACTCAGTTATCGAGGTGGGAGAAAGGCTGGTCAATTGTTTTCTGTTTTTAAAGATTGAAATGCAGAGCGGCAGTCCTAGAGTGAGAGGCCTTGGGTTTTAGGGCCCTGTTCTCCTCCTTTCTTTGTGTGCCACCTGGGCAAATTACGTGACCTCTCAACTTCAGTTTCTTCAACCAAAACCCTGGTCAGTCTCCGATGAAACCTCACAGTTCTAAGGCTCTGTGCTCAGTTTTTGGATTATTTACTTATTCTGTGTGGATCACCAGGTAGAGAGGCTCCTGCTGTTTATTTCAGGGCAGGGCTGGAGGTTCTCCCTCAGCTTGCTGGTTGTGTACTTTGTTCACATTTCTTTCTGAAATGTAAGACTTTTTTCTCAAATGTAAAATGGACATTACGATACGCCAGCCAACCCTAGTAGATAGGGAACTCCTAGGTCCTCTTCTCCCCAAATCCACTGCCTGCTCCATGTCAAGAACATACCTCTAAAACCCCACCCTCCCCCCAAATGGAGAGCTCCAGGTTATCAGAGAGGAGCCAGTTAGTGGAGGTCTTCTGCTAGACCTAGTGGGGAAAGAGGCTGAAGAGGCAGTATATGGCAGCCCTAGGCCTTAAGCTGGCCAAGAAGCCCTTGAGTGGGTTCCTCAAGCAACCCAGGTGGGGTGGATCTCTAAACCCCTAGGGTGGTTAGGGACTCACATGATTTAAAACCTCCTTGATTTGAAAATGTACTAATTTGGAATTCTGTCTTGCTATGTGAAGAAAATGTTTGCTATTGAAATTAATAATGTAAACAAGACTTGGGGCGGGTGGGTGACTAGGGGAGAGGGGTTACTGAAACACACTTCAAAGAACATACTTCTCCAGCATCTAAGCAGCACCATTTGCATACATAACGATTGTGCTAATTATAGGTGGCCTCATCTGTTAACAACAGGTTTGCCTGGTTGTGCTGCATTATTTTAATCACCCAGTCAGAATTCTCTGGAATGCTTTTCACTAAAGATAACAATAACAATAATAATAATGCCTGTCATTTTGTTTTGATCCTTTGCTGTGTGCCAGTCATCATCTCATTGAATCCTCACAACAAATTCCCAAAGATCTTATCTCCCATGTAGAGAGGAGAAGACCAGTACAATTCAGAGAGGTTAGGTAACTTACCTGAGCTCACTCAGCCAAGAGCTGGCAGATTGGGGATATAAACCTAACACACTACTAGCTCACATGCACTTTCTGCTCTGTGACATTACTTCTGAGGGGAGTCTTGGTACATGCTCTCACTTTTTATTTTGAACTTTCTCTTTCTCAGTTCTTTCAGAAACCTCCATTTTGCCATAGAAAAACTGAGATCCTAGTAGGGATTTGGGAGCAGGGCAGGAAAAGAACTGGATCCAGCATATCCACCAGCCTTCTCACGGTAGGATGGGTGGGAGCAGCCCCAGGGTGTCCTCCCCTGAGGTAAAGGAGTCCAGGCTGGGGGTGGGGGGAGGGGACAGCTGCCCCTTACCTCTCCTACTCAAGCACAGCTAGGTTTGGCCTGACTGCTAAAGAAAATTATAAGCCCATAAACATCTGGAAGGACAATAGCACATCATAAATTGCTGCATATATGTTGTCATTAAATCAGAGGTTGCACACTGGTGGCTTGTGGCCAGATGGAACCAATTGATAGGTTTCATTGGGTCTGACAGGGTGGAAAGTTTTTTTTTTTTTTTTTAATTGATGACCAATGCTTAAACACCACTGAAATATTCATCTGAAAATGAATTTCTGGCTTCTCTTGGGGAAAAAGGGGAAAAAAACAAAACAGATCTGGAAAGGGCCTATATTCTTCCCAAACTCCTTTCCTTCCATGAAGGCCTTTGAGTTTGCTTAGACTGCATGAGCAACTCCCAGCAACCGGGGAGGTGGGGGTGGTGGGATGTCCGTGTTCCCATTCCATAGATAGGGAGGCTGGGGCTCAGAGGGGAGTGACTGAAACACTGCACAGAGCTTTTGGTGCAGTCAGAACCTAAACCTCCATTCTCATCACCATCCTATGCTGTCTCACTCCACCACTCTGCCTCTCAGCTGGGTTTGACCCCACTGGCTGCCAGGGAAAGAAAGAAACCTTTCATGGGCCTAATGACTCAAAAATAACCAGTAGTGAGCCCCGGGAGCTGTTCCTGTCTCCCCACTCTCTGTTTCCACCCTTCCCGAGGCAAGAGGGGACATGGGAAACCTATTCATTTAAACTCAATTATTTTCTCGAAGACAGAACGGAACTGAATTGGGTCAACGGCTATATTTGCTGTGCTCAGCTGTTTCCCTTGCAATACCATCACCCACTGGTTCTGTTGCTGGGCTCTGTGCCACCAGGCTCACCAATTATAACTCCATATTGGGAGCCATTTCTCGGCAAGCCCAGCCCAGGCAGAGAAGAATGGTGGAGTGAAAGCTGACAGTCCAACAGGCTGCAGAGGGAAGGTCCCAGGCCAGGACACATTCAAGCTCCAGAACCACTGTGGTCACCAGCTCCTGGAAGTGGGCTTTAGTTACTGGACACTTACTGTCCAACCTCAGTCTGCAGTGGAGGCATTTCTAATGGTAGATAAGAAAACCAAGGCTCAGTGAAATAAACTGCTTGCTGGCGAGGCAGGCCTTGGAGTCAAACACAACTGGGACCTTACTAGCTTTGTGACTTGGAACAAAGTAGTCAGCTGTGTTGCATGCCTGTTTCCTCCCCCGTAAGTGGGGGTGATCACCTGATGTACCTCACAGGGCTAGGCCATCATGAGGGTTAGTGAGATACTGTGTGGCAGTGCCTGTCCAGGGTCCCTCTGCCCACACTCATTACTTTATACCACTGTGCTAGTCCCAGAGCTGTTGGGAGACACAGATCTCAGGAGGAGGATGTGCTGGAATGCCTTGCTCTCCACAAAACCTCTCCCACGTCCCTGCTCCCAAATGGGAAATGTTGCTCGTGCAATCATTGTTAGGTCAGCTGTTGGCCAGCTCTGCTAGATTCTTCCCCACCTTCCTCTGGGCTCACACCTGTTAGGTGTACCTTGGTTTGGCACTATGGACTGCATGGGTCCTCCTTCCGCTAGACTGCTGGCTTCTGGAAGGCAAGACCTTGTGTCTGGTCTGCCTGTGTGTGTCCTGTGGCGCCACCTCCTTGCTGGCTTTGTGGCCTTGGACCAGTTGTTTAACCTCCGCAGGCCTGTTTTCCCAACTGTAAAGTGGGAGCAACGATCCCTCTCTCTGACAGACATCACGGGAAGGATGCGAGCTGTAATCAGCATGACGGCACCTGACAAGATGCCCACATGGAAAAGGCTTTTGAAAAACTTTTGGAGGAAATCAAATAATGGCTTCCTCTCTGCTCCCCTGAGGCAGGGCCTAGCCAAGATGTGGGTTTTGGGGAGTGCTGGAGAAGGGTTGGCAGGCTTGTGACAGAATTGCTGTCAGTGAGGCCTCTTATCTGGCCACGTGGAAGAGTGGGGATGGGGTGATGGCCTGTGGGCCGCCCCTCATTTTCTCCATCTTTGCTGCAAGGACTGAGCCTTCCTGGAATGGTTGCTCCGTTGGTGGTGGGGGTAGAGTAGGAATCCCCTCTAAGCACCCCCACAATACTGTTGATGGCCCCAGGGAGTGTATGTGTTGCGGGGGGGGGGCTGGTGGCAGGAGACAGTTCAGGGAAATTTGAATTTCTTGCCCTCCCAGGAAGGCAGTGCAATTCGGGAAAGTGTGTGTGTGAACTTGGGCATTGGGCCTGGTGTAGAGTGAACACTAGGCTCATGGTGTGGAAATGGCTGTGAGGCAGGTGGGGTGGGCATAGGACTGGCGGCTAGATGGGTGACCTAGTCAGCAACAGAGTCTAGACTCTGGCAGGGACCGCATTGTTGGAACTGGAGTCTCTGGGGTTTGGGGCTTAGGCATGGGGGAGACCTGAGGCTGAGTTTGCTGCATTTTAAGTTCATAAACTGTAACCATCCTCTCTCTTGGCTCTTGATAACATCCAATCCCTGGCATATAGGCTGGGTGTTGCCCAGCACTTGGCCCTGTGACAACAAAAAAGCGATAAGCTGACTGTGTCTCATCATTTGTTAGAGTAAATCTGCTCTATATTTTTCAGAGGAGGCATCACATGGGGTAGGGGGGTGGGGGAAGGATTTCTCCTCCTAAATGCTTTGTTGGAAACAATACTTTTTTTTAGTGAGCAGGTATCAACATCGTTGTGGGGGTAAAGCCTCCAGGATTGTCTGCCAGCTGTTGTTATCACCACAAGGCACTAGTTGGGGGACTGGCCGATGGGGGTGATATAACCAAGTTGGCTGAGCATAAGCAGGAAGTCAGAGGGGCCAGGCATCTGGATGACCTGATGGGAGGGAGGAGGAGGTTCTGAGTAGTGTGTGGGTATTGAGTAGGTGAGAGGGGGAACGGGGTAGGGATGCTGGGGGCTGACAATGTACATTAACCACTCTCAGAGCCCTCCCACCCACCTCAGAACAAGGTGGGTAGGGAGCTCATTGGACAGCAACAGAGAGCCAGAGGCTCTGGAATGGTGACTGCTGGCACCTTAGACCAGAAGAGCAGTTGGGGCCAGATTGTTGAGGGGTCTGGATTCCCAGCTCCCACCAGTAGCTAGCTGTGTGACCTAGGCAGCTTTTCCAACCTCTCTCTGTTTCAGTTTCATTGTTAGTAAAATGTGTTTGTGGATACACACTGTTTACAACTCTTTGGAGAATTGAACGAGGTAATGTTTGTAAAATACCTAGCACTGGGCCTGGCACATAGCAGGTGCCAGGACAGATTTGTTGTTTGTTGGTGATGATGAAGCCGCACAAGCATGGATGTGCTTACATAAATTAACAGCTGGGGTACTTTGAAACTGCTTCCCAGGGTTGGCCCTCAATCTCATGCTAAGTTTGTTTCTCATCTTCAGCTGAGATGTAGGTGGTTCAGTGGTCTTTTCAGAAGGAGTTGTGAGCTACGAGACTCAGGGCTAGCTCTCCTCTTTAGGGGTGATCCTCTCTGCATCTGTACCTGCTGCTGTCCCCACAGACTCATCTTCCTTCCGCTCAGGCAGCTCTGGTCAGATCAGAAAGGGCCTTACCAAGGGGGAACGTACACAGTACATGCCTGGAAGTGTTTCTTGACAGTCTTGGAGCTGGCATTCTTCTCACGCCAGGAAGTGGGACACTCCTGGAGGGGGTCTGGTACCAGAGTTCCTGAAAAAGCTGAGCCCAGTTAGTGAGGAGCACTGAACTAGTCAGGGTTCTCCAGAGAAACGGAACTAACAGGATATCTGTAAATATGAGATTTATAAAGGTGTCTCACACAACCCTGGGAATGGAAGAGTCCAGAATCCATAGGGCGGGCTGTGAAGTTGGCAGCTCCGATGAAGGACCTCAACGAACTCCACAGGAGAGGCTCGCTGGCTGAAGAAGCAGTGAAAAAGTCTTTCTTCCTTAAGCCTTCAACTGATTGGATTATCTCCTTTGTGCCCTTAGTTGATGGCAAATGTAAAGAGAGACAACTGCAGTCAACTGATGATTTAATACACCGGCCTTCCAGTTTATCAGCCAACCACAAAATATCCTTGCAGCAGTGGTCAGGCCAGTGCTTGCCTGGGTACATCACCTGGTCAAGTTAACAGCAGAACCTAACCATCATAGGCATCTTTAAATGTGAAAGAAGCTACGACACTTGGGCTCTGAGTTCTAGGGAAAAGACTGACCTACAGGGTATCTGTTCCATCAGCACACTGATTTGAGTTCCCAGGTCCTGAGTACCCAGACTTGAATAGACTCCAAAGAGGGCCTCCAGGGCAGTCAGTAGTACCTAGGAGAAGAGGAGTCAGGGTAGAGAGAGGGAGTGAATGTGCATGATTTTGTGCCTGGGGACACTCGGGAAGGCTTCTCTGAGGAGGGAGCAGTTGAGCTGAGCCTTAAAAGATGAATGAAAATTGGAAATAGGGGCAAGAGTAGAGATCAGTGGAAAGAAGGATGTGGCTGTGAGAAAGGACAGGGCCTGCATGGAGAAGAGTGGAACAGAAAGAGGTCCTTGGCTGTTTGAGATGGTGTAAAGGTGAAGAGTGTGAGGCTGGTGAGTGGGGCCCAGAGGATGTGGGTGGCCTGAGGCATTTTGATTGTTCTGGGGGGTAGGTAGGGTCATTGGAGATGCTGGAACTGGGAGTGACTGGAAATTCCCCTTACTTATGCCCAAGACACTCACTGTGTACTGAAACATTTTTCAAGATGCCTCTGTAAGGAGCTTACAAAAGGTTATGCAGACCTCTGAGCTGGGACTAAGAGGGTAAGGAGAAGTGACTTATTCAAGGTCATATAACTAGTGAATGTGGGAACCTGATTTAGGGTGGACATCTGACCCCCAGATGCTGGCTCATTTCATGTGATCTCTCCTGTGTCAGGCTGTCACAGAGAATAAGAGGCCCTGCCTCAGGACTCTGTTTTGGTATAACAAGATAACAGAGCTGGGTTGATTAACCCACTGGGGATAGCTTCCTGCTGGGGGTAGAGGGCACCTGGGAAGGCTTGTAGGAGGAAGGGATATTAGAATTGGGGAGGGGGACAAGTAATAGATACAGACAGTTGTCTGGGGTATGGCACATCTATTTGTAGATGTAGGTGGGTCAACATGTGCAAGTGACAGCTTCTCTGAACTTGATTTCTTCAAATGAAGAGGTGTTAGCACCTGCCTTGCCAGTTTGCCATAAGATCAAGTGGAAGAAGGCCTGGTTCATAGCCTGAAAGGGGCTTGGAGGAATTGTACAGAAGATGCTCACTGCTACCTCCTTCCCTGTTGCCTTGACTGCTCTTTGGCCCTAGCCTGAGTTACCACAGGACTTACTTCTCCCCTGTTTCTAATTTTTAAGACATTGGATAAATCCAGATGAAAGCTGGGAGGGGAACCCAGCCTCAGGAGGAAGGAACCACTGTAAGTGTTGGGGAGCCTGGTGAATTGGGGGGCGTGGTCAGGTATAGATGTGGGCAAATGAGGTATGATTGGATCATCCGTGGTCAGTATCACCTGTGCCCAGAATAGAGCTAAACTGGGAGCCCAGGGTTCAGTAGGGGATGGAACAAGTCAGGACCTCCCAGTTTGGGAGCTGCTACTGGGCTTCAGTAAAACCCCTCCGCCAGCCCCACAGTTGCTGTAGCCCCAGTCTTCCTGCCTATACATAGTAGGTACCTATGTGTGTACAAAAGTTGGCACTTCCTAGGAGTGCAGGAGTTGTGGTTGAGGGACAGGAGCAGGCTGGAACTGCAGTGACTTAACTGGGGCCTTTGGTGTCGGGATATAGGAGGTGTGGAGCTGGGTGAGACCCTAGGCAGTAGTTCTCAGCCTCCCCCTGGTCTTTCTTTATCTGTGTTTACATAGAGGGATTGGATTTATAATCATGTTGCATCAAAAAGTTATGCAGCAGCATCAAGGGATTGAGAAAACCTTCTTGACCAAAAGGGGGAAGAGAGAATTGAGACAAAATTAAGTGTCAGTGGTTGAGATTTCAGAGTTGAGAGGTTATCCTGGAGGTTATTTTTACACATTATATAGATACCACCTTTTTAGTTAAGGTATATTGGAAAGGCTGGAGGGTACTGGCTGAAAATGTAGAGCTGTGTTCCAGAAACCATGTTTCTTGAAGATGATTGTATAGTGATAATAGCTTTCGCAATGTGACTGTGTGATTGTGAAAACCTTGTGACTAGTAGTCCTTTTATCTATGGTATGGACAGATGAGTAAAACAAATGGATTAAAAATAAATAAATAATAGGGGGAACAAATGTGAAAATAAATTGAGTAGACTGAAATGCTAGTGATCAATGAAAAGAAGTGGTAAGGGGTCTAGAGAAAAATAGGGGAAACAATGGCTAAAATGTGTTGGGTAAATGGAAATACTAGCAGTCAGTGAGAGGGAGGGGTAAGGGGTATGGTATGTATGAGTTTTTCTTTTTTTATTATTTCTTTTTCTGAATTGATGCAAATGTTCTAAGAAATGATCATGGTGATGAATATATAACTGTGTGATGATGTTGTGAGTTATTGATGATATCCCAAGAATGGAATGATCATATGGTAAAAATGTTCGTTTGTACGTTATGTTTAAAAAAAATTTTTTTTAAATAAATAATAGGGGGGATAAGGGGTTAAAAAAAAAAAAGTTATGCAGCAGCTACCCTGGGAGGTGGGCCTCAGGGTCCCTGGGCCTCACAGTTTGATGAGCCCCTCTGGGTGGTGGCTGTAGGGGAAGGATGTATGAGATCCTGCTTGTGGCAGAAACTCAATATATGGAAACCATTCCGTGGCTTTTCTACTGGGATGGGAAAGGGTTTGACCCCAGGCAAAAATATAGAGTTGGCTGGGGCCTTGTAGGGGCCCTTGGGGTGGCATTTGGTGTGGCATTCACAAGTCTGGGTGGCACAAAGCATGTCTCCTCCCTATGGCACTTAACCTTCCACTTCTGCCTTCCTGGTCCCGTTCACCAGATTGGCACTTCCCACAGCAAAGGAAACAGCCGCAGAGCTGAAACTTGAACCCAGGACTACTGCCTGGGTACCCAGCTTTTTTTTTTTTTTTTTTTTTTTTTTACCAGTTACAGGGAGTGCCCTCTACTTTAGGGAGCAGAGTCGGAGCCCGGCTTACCCTTGGCCCTACTACACACATTGACCATACTAGACAAATTCCTGGCCTTGTTTGGCCCTCAATTTTTATTCACTTAAAAAAATAAATGTTTTGAGTGGAAATGGAGGGGGCAGTAGTTTGCTGTGGTGGGGCTCGGAGTTGCTGTGTACTGATCAGAATGAACCCTGGGTGGGGCCTCCACGGGAGGCAGGGTCCTGGTCTGCAGCCGAGGTGGGAGGCTGTAAGGCAGAGGCTCAGGAGCTCCCCACCACCGGCTCTGTGAGTCCTGTCTGCCCCGGCTGCCCCTGAGCTCAGCCGCGGGTTGGGACCAAAACTGGTTGCAGCTGGGGGCATCTGGCTGCAGCTCACCCGCCACCTGGCCGGGGAAGGGAAAGGCCTACTGCTCCTTGGGAATGGGCTGGCAGGCGCAGGCGCCTGTTGAGGGTATGACGGGAGGGCTGCAGAGCCTGTGATGGCTGGGGGCGGGGACGGCTGCTTCCGGCCTGAGGGACACATTGGGGTGTGGCATGGCCCGCTGGAAGTCTGGAATGCTCTGGGAGCGGCGCTGCCAGGAGGCGTTAAGTTGTTGTGCCTCAAATCCTTTTGGTTAACTAGGCTCACGCTTACAGGGCTGCCTGACTCAGACTGGCCAGAAAAATAAATCACTTTTTCAACAGATCTTTCCAAGGCCAACTTTGTACCAGGTAGTTGTTCTAGGACTGCTGGGTTTGCCAGGGTGAACAAGCCCCTGTTCTCTGAAACCTGACATTCTCTTTGGGGGGAGAGTGGCAAGAAACAAGGCAATTTGAGATTAGTTGTATGAAGAAATGAAACAGGGGATCTCTTGAAGGGGAGGACTTGCTTCAGAGGTAGGACTGTCAGAAAGGCCTTGCCTAGGTCTTGACTTTTGACCTGAGACCTGAATGAGGAGAATGCAGTCTTGCCTAGTGCTGTGGCAGAGCAGAGGGAATGACAAGTGCAAAGGCCCAGAGAGAGGCAGGACGTCTCTGGATATGACTCTGGGCATAGTCAGCACTTTAGAGGAGGAGCCTGAAGGGACCTCCTCTCTGAGGCCTCTCCACCTTCCCCTGCCCTCAGCTCTGTGCACCAGGCCAGCACCATGCCCAGGTTCCCTGGGAGGGAGACTTTCCCATAGCTGTAAGTGATTATCCTCAGGTGTCTTTCTAGAGTTCTTGGACCTGGAGATTGTGCCATATGTTTGGTTACCTGTATGGAAGACTGTAATTTTCTGCTTGTTCCCTGAAGGACCCAGAAATCTCTAGATGTTGTCACTGCCATTTGTTTTTTCCTTTTCTTCTTTAAAAGTCTTTTTGGAAATTTCAACTTGGAAGACCCACATTCAGCGTGTTCTTTGAAGAAAGGGGGATCCCTCCTGGCATACCCCTTAGATGCTGGCCTGGGCTGAAAGGCCCCCAGATCTGGCCAGCAGAGGCACCTGTGCGCCCACCACAGACAGGCATGGGCCTCTGGCCTCGGACTCCTCAGTGACAACCTCAGCAAGATCCTAGGCCAGGCTGTTGGGGCTGCACTGTGGAGACCTGGTTACTCTCTGAAGTCGAATCTGACTCCCAGATCACGAGTGCACAGACCCTGGGCAGCAGGGAGGCTCCCACTGCAAAGATCTGTGGGGGTAGCTCTGCAGGGTTGGGGTGTACAGGAAAATTCCTCCCTGGGGTGGGGGTGGGGCCTTCAGGCAGGTATGAACTGAGCCAGGCCTGGAATGGAAATGGAACTGGGTCGGGATCCAGGCTGGAAGGTGAGGGGGCTGTTTCTCCAAAGAGGCAGGGTCCCAGGACCCACCATCCATCTGCAGCTTCGTGGTGTGCCATGATGGTTAATAGCTGGCTCTTCCAGGCCCTTCTGAGTGGCTTGGCCCCCACGCAGACCCTGGAGGATTGAAGGGAGAACCTTTTTAGGGGCTTGGGAAAAAGAGCGAAGGTGCAGGGTGAGGCTTCTCCCGAACCAGGCCCCTCTGTGCTCTCTGGGAACTTTGAGTTGTGTTGGGAAGAAGCGGAGCATGTGGTCCCAAAGTGTGCTCAAGGAGAGGAGGCCAGAGCAGGTTGCTCTAGGCCCACAAAACCGGTAAGGTTGGGGAGGAGGATGGCAGCCCCAGGATCTTCACCTCAGGCTGCAGAGCCATTGAGGCTCAGGCAAGTGCCTGGGGTTTCAGGTACAAGCAAGGAAAGGGCAAAGCAGCTTGATGCTTGGGTGCTCACCGACTCTCCCAGCTGCTGCCTACCCAGGACAAATTTAATAATCCGAGCCTGTCTCTTTCGTGGTTAATATTGCAGGAGAGAAACTTTAGTTGTAGAGCTTTTATTGATCTAGGCACTAATAAAAAGTAAAGGGTGTTTTGAAACAGGGTTGTTTTTTTTTGTTTTGTTTTTTCCTACCAGAGCAAGGAACACCAGAACCTAAAACACAAATTTGTTTTCCGCCTCTCCTTAGATTGCAGGGGAGGGGGTAGGATTGTCCTTGTTTAATCTCTTGAAGAAGGCTTCCCTGACTGCTAACGCCTGCAGTCACCATCTGTTCTTCAGCAGTTAAACGAAGCTGCCACTTGTACATTTTGTCCCTTCCCCAGAAGGACTGTGACTTCCAGGCTGGGGTGTTGCTGAGACCCTGGGGTAGGGGGAGGGGATATCAGTTGCTCTGGGAGACAGAAAGGATATGACTCTCAAGTTGTGTCTTTCTGGGTTGGTTCTTCCACCACCCTGCTCCTTATTTTCTCATGTTCATTTCACAAATACGTATTGAGCTCTTGTACCATGCCAGACCCTCTCTGAGGATGCAAAAATACAACTGACAAAGCCTGTGGCTGCACAGAACTTACTTTTTGGTGGGAGTGATGGATAATAATAGATAATTGGAGAAACAAAATAATTCCAGATTGTGTGAAGTGCCCCTACTATAATGTAAATCAGGGATTTTTGTCTGCTTTGTTCAGCACCTGTGTTCCCAGTGCCTAAAATAGTGCCTGGCACATAGTTTGCAGTTAATAAGTATTTGTTAGCTGAATGAGCAAGATGCTGTGAAGGAAACAAACCTAATGTTTCCCTGGAGAATAATAGGGGTGGGGCAGGACCTGTTGTAGACAGGACATTAGGGGAAGGACTGAGTCCCCAAAACCAGCCATTTGGAGAGGGGTGGGTGGAACAAGAGGCTCCAGGGACCTGAAAGTACAGAGTCCCTGAGGTGGGAAAACTGAGGCTTCAGGCAAGGGGTGTGGGGTGTGGAGGAGGCTGTTGGATGAGGTCTGAAGGTAGACAGACCAAATCCTGCAGGACTTGGGCCACCTGGGGAAGAGTTTAGATTTATTTCAAGTGATATAGAGAGTAATTGAAGAACTTTAAACTGAGGAGTTACATAATCTGATTTGGATTTCTGAAGGGTCCTTCTGACAGCCTGGAAAGAGAATAGATGGAGGGCATAGGGCAGAGTGGCAACAGAACATGTACAGGACTGCTAGGATAGGTGGAGAGGAATGTGTGGGCTTGAGAGATTTCAGGGGAGGTAACTGTAGGATTTGCTAATGGATTGGATTCTGAAAGCGAGGGAAAGTGAGGGTAGGCTTTTGAGATTCCTGGCTTTAGCCGCTGAAATAGCATTCCATCTTGGACATTTCAGGTTTGAGGTTCTATGCAGCTCCAAGGCAAGCTGGCATTTAGGTTCATGAGTCTGGAGCTCGGAGGAGGAAAGGTCTTAATATACATTTAGGAGTCCTGAACACACTTGAGGTATTTAAAGCCTCAGGAGTGGATGAGATCACTAGAGGAAAGTGTTTTGCATAAGAGAACCCCTAAAATCAGAAAGAGCCCTGTAAGACTCTCAATGTGTGGAGGAGAGGTAGCAAGGTTTCTGGACAGGGGAGACCTGTGCCTGAGGGTGGGAGAAAGCCGGAGAGCATGGTGTTCTGGGTTTCAGGAAGGTGGCCAGCTGAAACGCCATGGTTTTGGCAATATAAAAGTCCTTTGATGACCTTGAGGAGAACTGGTAGGGTCAGAACACATATGGTGTGTTGGATAGACATGGAAGTGGAAGCAGCAAGCATGCAGAGGAGAGAACTGGGCCAGTCTGGGAAGCCAAGGAAGGTCAAGAGAGGGACTTAAATGCATCTCTGCGTGTGCCTTGCTTTGCCAGCAGTTTATCCAGTGGTTCTCAACCTGGGGCATGGATCAGATCCTCTGAGCAGTATTCCCAGAGATTCTGATTTGGGAGGCCTGGGCCTTCAAAATGGTATTTAACAGTTCTCTGAGTCTTACCTTCCCTTTCCTTCTCACTCTCTGGAGGGCCTGATAATTGCCCTGAATGTGTCTCACTTTTTCTGACTCATAGTGTCTACTGACCCTGTCCTCCGCCTTTCCACACCCTGGCCTCTGTCCGAGGCCCATGAATAAGAACATTATGGAGCATGGTTTATTTAGAGGGTCTTTCCCACCTTTCCCAAAGTCGAGCTGGTCTTCCTTTACAATAATGGCTTTTGTCTGGAAGGCTCCTGTGTTTGTGTGGCTTCCAAAGAAGTTTGAGATCTTTTTCAGGTTATTTGGTAGACTTAACCTTTTCCTTCCCCCCAAAAGCCTTGCTGGCATGGGGGATGAGTTTAGAATGTGTTTGGCTTAGGGGAGAGTCAGCGCAGGGTTCAGAACAACCTGACGTCTGATGGATCCATGATGGTTGCTCAGTGTCTGTTATGTGAATGGCAACACAGATATTTGCATCTTTGGGGTTCCCAGTTTTGTTAAATGCTTTTTCTTCATTTGAATAATATACCTGTTACCTGCAAGGAATGTTTTACCTCACTTTACACATGAGAAAACTGAGGCTGAGGGAAAGAAAAGTGTGTTGCTGTTTTTAGTTTTTCAAAAAGAGAGGCTGAGGGAAGAAAGTGCTTGCCCAAAGTTCCACACAACTTATATGACACAAACAGAATTGCAACGTTGGCCTTCAGACCCCTAAATCAGGCCACCTCCAAATCATGCCTCCTCATAGAAGCTTACTGACAGGTTAACCCTGTGAGTGAGGTGGTAATGGTGGGATTTAAGGGACCTGGGTCTCCCATTGCCCCTCAGGAACAGTGGCCATATGCTCTGCCTGAGCTGTATGACATCTCTGCCTCCTAACTACGTACTCTCTTTGATGCTCAGCACACTGCTCCCCCCACCCCCAATCCCACCCTCAGCATACCCCCTGAATGCATTAGGCTCCAGGAAGATAGGAAGAGACATGCCTTGAACTTTGTCATGTTCCTAGGGGTTCTTGCAGCAAAGGTAGCCCCCAGCTTCTGGGGAGGCATTTTGCAGCAGGTATAGGATGGCTTGTATGGCTGATACAGAGTACCCCAGAGGCAAAGAGAGCTCAGCTGGACCATACATATACCATGAAAACCCCACATGAGGAGGAGAAGGCCAGAGACACAAAGGAGCTCTGCACAGCCAGGGGCAGGGAAGAGCTCAACCTGGGGAGAGAAAGCCACCTGTAGCCTCCATGACTTTCGGCCCCTGCTTCCCTCCTCCTACCCAGCAGACCTCACTAAGGATTAGCCTCGTGTGTGTGTTGGGATGGGGGACTGTTTTCTGGCTTTAAAGAACTTGGGCCATAGCCTTGCCTCTTTCTTTATGGCCTTCTGGGGAGAGTGCATCTGGGAGGTGGTACAGGGTGGTCCTGCCTGGTGGTCATTAGGGTCCCCGTTGGATCACCTCCTTTTATAGAAAGAAACAGAGGTCCAGAGAAAGAAGTGACTTGCTCAGGGTCCCTACCCAGAAAGCAAGAGTTTCCTGCTCTGTGCCTCCCATCATATCCTGGGGCAGTCCCCTTCAGCTTAGCTAATCGTGGCTGGCATTTATTAAGTGCTTACTCTGGGCAAGGTTTCCTCACAGCGCCCTCATGAAATAAGTACCGTCATTATGCCCATTTCAAAGATGAGGAAATCAAGGTCCAGAACCTCTTGTCCAAGAATACACAGGTTACAAGTGGTAAAGCCTGATTTGAGCTTAGACAGTCTGGCTTCAGGGCCCATGTTCTTAATTACCAGGTACCTTGCTTCAAACTTACTTGACTGCCAGGCTCCGTAGAAACAGAATGAGGTGGTAATCCTTGGGTAACCCTGCCCCTGCAGAGTTAGGCTTGAAGATTCTACTTGGTCTTGGCTATTCTGATGGAGGATGGTGGTATAGCACTACTGCAGGTATTGGGAAGTGGCCCTTCCAGGTATTGGGAAGTGGCCCATCCTTGAAGGGCTTCTGAGACCTGTACTGAGGCCCTTCCTTCTCACTTACTCTCCACATTCCCATTCCAACAGCTGGGCAGAATCTATCTGTCCTTTGTGCCTAGGGCCCCAGGAGAAAGCCCCCTCTTCCTTGCAGCCCTGCCCTTCAATTCCAGTGGAAGTGGTTGGGAGGGTCTTGGCCAGCTCTCCTGAGTCCTGGGCTGGGATGAATGTTTCCCCTCACCTGCCTCCTCCTGGCCACACAGTCTGTCACAGAAGAGACTGAAGGCTGTGAGTAAAGTGCCCTGATATGCCACTTCTTGCCCTCTTCCTCCTGCTTTCTCCGT
Organism: Myrmecophaga tridactyla; assembly: GCA_004026745.1. Classification (NCBI taxonomy): domain Eukaryota; kingdom Metazoa; phylum Chordata; class Mammalia; order Pilosa; family Myrmecophagidae; genus Myrmecophaga; species Myrmecophaga tridactyla. The sequence continues at coordinate 4,057 of PVIY010026652.1, read as the reverse complement.
TTCCTCCACCTTCAGCTTTTCTTAGGGTCCATCTGTCTGTCCTTTCTCATTGTCAGAAGTCATAATTTTGGTCTCCTCATTGTAAGGTGGGGAAAATAATAGAACCAACCTCACGGGCTTTTGCAGCTCTTAAAGTATGGTGGTGGGGCACCTGTGACTAATGAGCCCTCCTTCTCATCCCCTTCTTTTTTCTCATGAGGGGAAGATGCTAGTGGATATGGAACAGGTGGGTGTGGGGCTTAGGGTGGGGAAAGCGGGGCCTCTCTTGGATAGGAGCAGATGGGAGAAAGAATCCCAGCTTTTTGGCTCTGAATTGAACTCCTAGGACTTGTGTCCCAGCTTTACAGCTGGCTTGCTGGAAGTCCTGGGTGAATTACTGAACTTCTTGGTCCTCAGAGCCCGCATCTGCAGGTAGGGACAGTGGTGATGCCTAGCTTGTGGAGTTGTGAAGAATAAATGGGATAATGCTATAAAGTACTAAGCACTGGACCTGATACATAGTGCTCAGAAATGGCTGCTCTTCCTACTCATACTTTTTACTTGGCCTCAGTGCTTTTGTTTTTGGGTTCTTTGGGACTTGTGGGTGAAATTTGGAGTTTTAATATTGTTCATTCTGTTTAAAATCTTCTTTAGGAGCCCAAGACCTCCAGTCTGATCTTGACTTTTGGTTTTTATATGTTTTTGCTTTTCTGTTTGCTGAAGAAAAAAAGAGATCTGTGCCTTTAAGTACCCAGCAAACCTGAATGGGACACTGGCCCTTTAAAAACACATTACACAGAGTTGGAACATAGCCTTTGTTTAACTAGCTGTGATTAGTCCCAGCGGACAGGGCTGTAGCAGCATGTCTAGGACCAGAGTGGGATTGGTCCCACTCTGGTGGGACTGTCTGGGGCCCGTGGGAATCAGTGGGCAGCAGAGGGGCAGGCCTGGCCTTTCCATTTCCCCGGCCTGGTGAGCCTGGTGGCCGTGCTGAGGGATGGTGAGTGGCCTGGGCTGAGGTGGGGATGAGGGAGGCTGGGAAGGAAGGAGTGAGCTGGCAGCCTTGGATTGCTGACCAGATCAGCCTGCTGGGCCTAGGGAGACCTGGAATGAGATGGGCGGCCTTGGGTCAGCCAGAGGTTGTCACAGGTGCCCAATCTTGTGAGCTATCCTGGAGTGCCCCCGGGGTGGGTGTCTGTACTGAGTCATCCACTGCCAGCCCAGAATGTGGAAGCAGTTAGGATCACCCTGCCAAAGCAAGACACCAAGAAAAGTGTGTTGCTGTTTTTAGTTTTTCAAAAAGAGAGGAAGCCCAGTGACAGGGCACGCCTTTCCACAGGAACCAGTGGCCTCTGTGGCGCGCTCCAGCAAGAACCAGGAAATACCAGGAAATCTGAAATGTTTTCTGAGCGAAGGAGCTTGGCCTTTGCCCTGAGTCGTCCAACCCATGGCCAGGCCTGTTCACGCTCGGAGTGTGGGGGTGGGCGCATGTCCTCTCCTTCCCAGCCCTGCTAGGTACTCTTCTTCTTTCTTCCTTTTCTCTTCCTGGGTCTGCTCCTGGATGCATTAGTCCCAATCAGGGTTATGGGGGAACAGGGAAGACCAGGAAGGTCATGTCTGGGCCTGGGGTTGTTTTGGCTCCAGCTTTAATATTTGAAACATTTGTCAGAAGCCAAGTAATTGATGTGGTAGAGTTTTTACTTGAGAAATATGCAGTCTCAGGAAAAATCAGGAAAGGGGTTTGGCTTGTTACAGCCAAGTCTGGGTGCCTCTTGGTTATGATCTCGGTCATTGCTCTTGCTGCGGTGGGGTGGGGTGGCTAACTACCTGCCATCCAGGTGTCATTCTCACCATTCACAGACACGGGAAACAATATGCCTGCCTCACCCAGGAGGTGACAAAGGCAGAGTTCAGTACAGTTTCTGCTTGCCCTGCGTTCCTGTTAATTACTTGAAAATTGATATATTTGATCTCATGATTTCTTGTAGGTTTGTTGAAAGCCTGAGGGCATTGATGGGCAGTGAAAAGTTTTGTAATTGGAGCTTAGGTGCTGGGCCTCCAGCCTTCCAGCTGTAACTTAGGGCAAGCTGCTTGATCTTTCTGGGCCTCTCTACTTCTCCATGGATTCTGATGGAGCCAACCCTGGAGAGAGTCTTTGGTTTTGCTTAGAGAAGGCTTCCTGGTGATAGTGGCCTTTGAGCCAGGCATTGAAGAATAAGGAAAACTTTATGGCTGGGAGAGAGTGCTCTGGAGGGAATAACTTGAGCAAAGGTGGCAGTCTAGTGGGGCTGGGCAAGGGTCAGTTGTGTGGCTGGAATGGGATACACCTTCGAAGCTGTGTTTAAAGTATATGGCTTTATCAGTTGGCAGATGACAGAGCAAGAAAGCAGGACTAGCTTATCTAAAGTTAGCTGGTGTGGAGTGTGGGAAGAATGTGGGCTCTGGACTGCAACACATTATTGGGCCTAGAGGAAGCCCCTTGAGGTCTTGGAGGCTTAGTTTCCCTAACTATGGTTTCAGACATCCGTAGTTGGGTGGCTGGACTGTGGGAAGGTCAGAGGTGTGGGGTCTGCTAAATTTGGAGCCAGTGCCTCACTTACCAGCAGCATGGGTAAGTGGTAGTGTATGGTTTGTGAGCTACTTGGACGTCACAGATGGCTTGGGTACACAGTCTCTAGGAGCAGGAGAAATTAGGAGCCATATCCTGGTTGTCTTTGACATTGTTTCTCTGAGTTTCTGCCTTTGTCTGTGTCCTGGGAGCCATGGCTTGCTGGCAGCCATTTTCTCCTGCTGTTTTACTGCTTTTGACCACTCCTGCCTGTATCCTGCTAGTTATATTCTAAGAAGCAGCAGTTCTGAGAAGATCCCCTCTGGGACTCCCAGACACCAGGCTTGGGAGAGGAATGGCACACTGAGAACGAACAATAACTATGTACTGGGTGGCTGGATCAACTCAGTCCAGGAGTGGGAGGTGTCGTCTTCATGAATCTTTAGCAGGCTGTGGCAGGAGGTAAGAGCAGCCCAGTTGGGGTCCATGGACCCCACACAGGGTCCATACAGTTGACAGGTATGGAAGCCGAGGTGCAGAAGAAGCCAACCTGTGGGCTCTGCTGCCTGGTCCTGTTCTTCACTCCTTTGCATCTTCTGTTTCCCGGAGGTCATGCTGTTGACAGGAAGGGGACCCTGTGTGGCCACAAAGTCCTCCCTAAGTGGAGGCTCGAATTGAAGAGACAGCTGGGCTGGGAATAAATAAGCTCTGGGGCTGGAGTTTAGGGGCCAGTGATAGTTCCCAGAAGTGTTGTCGCTTGACAAGGGGTGAGTCAGCCTTCCTTGGCCCTGGTTTCTTTATCTCCTCAACTGAGGCTCCTATATAAAATGGTCTGTTCTTGAGCCTCCTTTTGGGGGATGGGGGTGTAGCAGGTGAGATTCTCTGGGGTCTGTTGGCAGAGAGGCTTTTTGAGAGCCCAGAAACAGAGGGGGGCAGGAGGGATCTGTGGGCTGGGTGGGGCAAGAGAGGCATCTCGGAAATGTCGGTGAGTCCAGGAAGAAGCGAGGAGCTCCAGAGACTTCGTGCAGGGGCAGAATGACCAGGGAAAGGCAGAGCTATGGGACAACTGGAGTGGGGGTATGTTTGTTGCCTTTTGAGAGCTCACTGCACATCAGTGTCAGGTTACCCCTACAACAGCCATAGAGCCAAAAGTGTATCCCCATTTTAGGGTGATAAAATGAGAGAGGTTAATTAGGTAGACCAGGTTCTTAGAGCATCCTCTTTGCGTGTATTTTTTTTTTAAACAATTTTATTCACGCAGCATACATTTTAATTTTTTTTAAAGTGTAAGCAGATAGAAAATTTATTAGGTGCATATGTGAGAGAACACATGTGGGTACTCTCACAAAGACAGAGATGAGAAAGGCAAGGGGTTCATGTATTTGTTTTTAAGGAAGAAAGCCTCACCACATTCATCCAGACATCAACTAACGTAGTGCCAGGAGCTAGGGCAGCAGGGATATGTGGCTGGTCCTGGTTGAGGCAGGAAGCCTGGTTTCCAGGGATGGGAGGAGACAGTTCCCATATCAC
>PVIY010026651.1:0-34702 GCA_004026745.1 Myrmecophaga tridactyla | reverse complement strand
AAAGAAGTAACCTTCAGAACAGCTGCATACAAAGACGGCGTTAATTTTCTGCTTCCCAAACCTCTTCTTTTTTCTCCTTTTCATCATCAGATGAAGAATCTATAGGATCCAAGTCTTTGAGTGCCAATTAGGGGAAGTCAGTCCTTACTTGCTCTTGGGCAGTCAGCACCCTCTTACTCTAGCATAGCGGCATGCTAATATCTCTAAACTCTTATCCACATGGCATAGCCTCTCATTCAGTGCATCCTCCAAATCTGATTTCTCTATCTTTCTGAGACAGTCTGCTGTAGCTGGCCATACTGCACACAACAACGGCCAACCAACTGCAGCACAGTCAAGCAAGTGGGCAACCCCTCCCCACATCAAGGAAGCAGGCCATCCTGGGATTACCCCCACAGAGTCTCCTTTCCTTAGACTCATGCTCTCTATGGCTGACTTCTCCTTGGTCTCCTAGCTGGCTCATCAAATGTTCCATCCCAGTTCAACTCTGACACAAAAGAACATGCCAGGCAGAAAATTAGGCATGAGTTTTAATTATGGACTTATGAGCAGGAGGAAATTCTACCAAATGGTGGTTGGCCGGGAAATGAAAATCAGCACTGCACCCAAGGAAGACAGCAAGTACCAACATGTGTGTGTGTGTATGTGGGAGGCAGTTTATAAAGTTTAACGGAGTCCCAGGAGATTTAGCTACAACAGAGTTTCAGCAGACTTCTGTGAGATTTGGTTCAGCAGAGTCTTGCAAGAGTTAGTTACCAACAGTGATTAGGGGAGGGGAATTTTACATTCTTTGACCTTTAATTTCTGTCTGGGTCATACAGGTGGTTGTGTGTAGTGATTTGCTCTCAAAATGGAAGAGGGAGTGGGGCCTGGGCCTTGGGCCTTATTCTCTGAGATTCCCATTTCTTGATTTTGTAACTAGCTGGTGATAAGTCAGTCAGATATTTTCTTGTGCTTCAGCCCTCCTATCAGGAAGGTCTGCCCAAGGCAAAAGCAATATGCAGGTTTTTCCTGTCTTTCTGGGCCTATATCTTGTCCTGGGTGTTTACTTGTTAGTTGTTTTGATGGTCTACTGTTTACAGGAGTTTGGTTGTCCTTTCCTTTTCTGAAGAGACAAATCTCCCTCTCCCATGTGTTGGAAACTGCGAGACTTTGTCCCAGATTGTTTGTCTCCATAGTTTCTTTCATTCCTTTCCTCCTCTCAAGCTGCTTCTGCCTGAGGGAAAATTCTGGTAAGAGGGGCACATGGGAGAGTACTTTCACAAGACAGTTCTTTCCTAGCAAAAACAGGGTCAGGGACCCACGAAGGGGGCACAGACCCACTCCAAAGTGCCCTGTGTAGGGGATCAGGAAGGCACAGAGAGCTTCTTCCACAGCTCCCCAAAGCTGAGCTTTCGTGGCCTGCCCAGCAAATGTAGCCCTTTGACTAACTGTGCCCCACAGCTCTGATGAAGCATAGTACCTTTAAGTCTCTTTTGCCACAGCCTTTGTCTGGGGGTAGTTGAAACAATGGCTGTCCTCAGAGTGGGCCCCTAGGGATCTAACATTCACTAATCAAAAGTCATGATCAGTGATCACCCATGCCCATCCAATCTTTGGGGAGATGATTTTTATGTCCCTTTCTATCACCAGCAAGCTAGTCAGGAGCTGGACCCCAAGTAGTGGCCTGCTGTGGGAGTAGGGGATGGGTGCCAGTAACCACTATGCTGAGAGAGCAATTCTCTGTACTGTTTTAATTTGTAAGCTGCCAGAATGCAATATACCAGAAACAGAATAGCTTCTAAAAAGGGAATTTATTAAGTTGCAAGTTCACAGTTCTAAGGCCATAGAAATGTCCAAACTAAGGCATCCAGAGACAGATACCTTGACCCCAAAGAAATGGCTGATGAAGTTTGGGGTTTTTCTGTCAGTTGGGAAGGCACATGGCAATGTTGGCTAGCTTTCCCTTCTCATTTCATAAGTCTTCCCCAGGGACATTTTCGTTCTGCATCTCCAAAGGTCTCTGGTTGAGACCTGGCTGGGTGGACTCTGTTAGTACTGAGCTTTTTCTAAAATGGTTCCCTCTTAAAGGGCTCCAGTAAGCAACCCCACCTAGAATGGGTGGACACACATCTCCATGCAAATCATCTAGTCAAAAGTTACCACTCACAATTGGATGGGTCACATCTCTATGGAAACAATAAAAATGTTCCCAGCCAGCAATATTGAATGAGGATTAAAGAGCATGGATTTTCTGGGGTACACAAGAGTTTCAAATCAGTATATTCTACCCTTTGGACCCCCAAAAGACATGTTCTTTCCAAATGCAAAATACATTCATTCCATTACAATATCACAAAGCCGTAAGCCATTTCAGTAAAAATACAAATACATACAAAGTCAGAAATAGTAAAAAGTCTCATCAAAGTCAGCTACAGGCATGGTCTGTCCTAAGGCAAAACTTTCCTCTGACTCTGGACCTGTAAAACTCAGAACAAGTTATCTTTGTTCATACAAAAGAGGGAAAGTCATAGAATACATGTTTCCATTTCCATAGGGAGAAATTGGAAGGAACACAAGGGTCACTGGACCAAAATAGTTCCAAAAACCTGTAGGGCAAACTCTACTGGATTTCAAAGCCTGAGGGTGACTTATCCTTGGGGCTTTAGAAAGCAGCAGTCCCACCCTTTCCAAGGGCCTAAACAGTGGCCCTGCTCTCTCCAAAGATTGGCATGGAGTTTGCACCCTTGGAGGACATTTGGGAGACCATCTTCTTCTCAGCTCCACCCTCTTCAAGCATCAGGGCCGCACACAGGCTTTCTGCCATCTCTGGGGCACACGCTCAACCCCTCCAGAACAATGGGGTGGCAGTCAGGCACTTCTCAATCCCTAAGGAATGTGCTCCACCCTCTCCAAGGCCTGGGGCACAACTCTTCTAGAACACTGAGATAGAAGGCCCACCCTCTGTCTTCGGGACAAACTCACCTTCTCCAAGTGCGTGGGTAAATCCACTCTCCTGGTGTGAGTTTTCTTGGCTTCAGACCTTAGCTTCCATGGTACTGCCTTTGAGGTTATTTTTTTCCTTCAATTTGTTCCTTTTCTGTCCCCTTTAGTCCAGACTGGCAGTAGTTTGATTCATACAGATCCCACAGCACTCTTGTTAGCTTTCTATGCAGTATACTGGGATTATAACCATCAGACAACAGGACTTTTCACAAATCCTTCCTGGATAACTCCATCTCCAATCTTGTCTTTTCCTGAAATGGCTGACTGGCTTCATGCTTGGTTAAATCCTCACATGGGGCTCTATTCTCTGGGGTCTCCCCTTCTGGAAGACTAGAATTTTCCAGAACATCAATTTCTGGCTTCTTATACCCAAGAGTTCAGTTCTTAGCCAATGTCTTTCTTGTCACATTTCACTATAAGCTGCAAGAAGAAATCAGGCAGCACTTTCCACACTTAATTTGGAAATCTCTTCTGTTAAATATTCAAGTTCATGAGTTCTAAAATCTGCTTTTCATCCAAAACCAATTGTCAGTTTTGCTAAATTTTCTGCCACTTTAAAACAAGGATTGCCTTCCTTCCAGTTTGAAATAATACATGCATCATTTCTGTCTAAGGCCTTATCAGAGGTATCATTCGAGTCCACATTTCTACCAACAGTCTCTTTCAAAGCATTCTAGGCCTTCTCTATTAAGATCCTCACAACTCTCCTAGAATCTTCCCCTTATCTATTTAAAAAGCCATTCCAACATGTTTGGTATTTGCACACTGCAGCAGCACCCCACTTCTCCAGTACCAAAATCTGTTTTAGTTTGTAAGCTGCCAAAATGCAATATACCAGAAACGGAATGGCCTTTAAAAAGGGAATTTATTAAGTTGTAAGTTTACAGTTCTAAGGCAGTGAAAATGTCCAAATTAAGGCATCCAGATAACGATATTTGAAGTCTGGGGTTTCTCTCTCAGCTGGGAAGGCACATAATGACATCTGCTAGCTTTCTCTCCTCATTTTATAAGGCTTCCCCAGGGGTGTTTTCCTTCTGTATGTTCGAAAGTCTCTGGCTGTGTGGGCTCTGTTAGCACTGAGCTTTTTCTAAAATGGTTCCCTCTTAAAGGGCTCCAGTAAGCAATCCCAGTGAATTAGTCAGGGTTCTTTAGAGAAACAGAACCAATAGGAGATATCTATAAATATAAAATGTATAAAAGTGTCTCACAGTACTGTCGGAATAAAAGAGTTCAAAATCTGTAGGGCAGGTATAAAACTGGCAGCTCCGATGAAGGATCTGGACAAACTCCACAGGAGAGGCTTGCTGGCTCAAGAAATACTGAAAAAGTCTTCAACTGATTGGATTATCTTGTTGCTGGGAAACACACCTTATTGATCACAGTTTTAACCAGCCACAGATACAATTAACTGTTTGCTATAATACACCAGCCTTCTGGTTTATCAACAAGCCATGAAATATCCTTTCAACAACGGTCAGGCCAGTGCTTGCCTGACCAGACAATTGGGCATCATCCTTGGTTAAGTTGATACCAGAACCTAACCACCACACCCACCTTGAATGGGTGGAGACACATCTCTATGGAAATCATATAATCAAAAGATACTACCCACAATTGGGTGGATTACATCTTCATGGAAACAATAAAAATATCCCCCCCCCCAAAAAAAAAAAAAAATCCCACCCAGCAATACTGAATGAAGATTAAAGAGCATGGCTTTTCTAGGGTACATGGCAGTTTCAAATCGGCACATGTACTTTACCATAATTTATCTACCTCTTCCTCCTAGTCTTCCATGGATGCTCTGCAGTGTTCTGTTCTCCAGAGTTTCAAAATAGTTGTTTCAGTCATTTCCTGCCTGTTTAATAACTGTTCTGGTAGAAGGACTGTGTCCTGGAGCTCTCTACTCTGCTATCTTCCCACGATCCTCCCATCTTCTTTTAAGGTTACATGTATTAACAGGTATCCTATACTCTTCTCCATGCTGTTGGAACCATATACATATTGTCAAACAAAAAACAAATCCAGTAAAAGGAGACTTTATTGTTTAAAGGATTTATTTAAAGGATTGTTGCAAAGGGAGGAACAACTCTTGCAATTGGGGTGAGGTCTATTGGCAATAGGGAGAATACTCTGACCATAAGGTCTGTTAGTATCTCAAAGGTTAGCAAAAAGAGTTTTTCTTTTATTGGGTGGAGTAAGCAAGGCTAGAAAGAACTAGGTGTAGTGAAGTGGGATGAAAGGGTGGCTTTGTCAGACAGTAAATCAGAGAATGTTTTATCCTGAGGCCAGGACACTCCAGGAGGGGCTATTAAGGAAGGGCTGTATTCTGGCTCAGAATGACGGTGGACCAAAAGTTCAGGAACCTGGGGAGAGAGAGAAACTTAACCAAAGTTCGGTTAGCAAGATTTAGTTCTGATTGATCAGTGAGGACAAGCTGTTCAGCTAATGGGCATTTAGGGGGTCTGTGTCTAGCCTTGGCAAAAGATGATTCCTTGTAGTAAATCATTTCTGTAACACAAAAGGAGGGGTAGGGATTTCTTAACCTTCTTTGTTTTTCTGCACAGAGCTCAGACAAAATTCCACATTTTCAGTATGCACGGTTTAAATGGCCTATTTCCTTTACAAAATTGGGATCATATTAAAAGCACTTCTCTGCAACTTAACTTTTTTCAGTCAGCCCTCTATGGACGACCAGGCAATTAGTTCTTAGTTTTTTTTTTTTCTCCATTTCACTTAAACTTTTTTTTTAATTGCTGCCTCCCCTCTCCCCCACCCCGACGCCCTGCCCAGGGAAGGAGGTGGCCAGGGGAGGATAAAAGGCCCCAACATCTTTTCTAATACCTTCCAGATCTCCTTCTTTCAGGAAGCAGGGCGTCAACCAAACCCGCCGACTTCCTCCTGTCGGTAAGAGTCAGGAACTTTTCGACCCCAGTTTTTAGTCCCTCCTTGATCCGCGGAAACGTGGAAAGGCGTGGCCTAGGCCTGGGGTATCTGACTAAACACGAGCCTAGTTGATACCTCCTCCGAGACAACTCAGTACTGAAAGCAAACCAAACACACTCTAGAGGAAGGAGACCCGCCCACTCCAGGCTACAAAGAGGTTTTGAGGATCCTTTTAAGATATTAACCCCATTTTGCGAGAAAAAGCAACAACAACTACTAAAAAGCAAACAACAACAACAAAACACCAACAAAACTAAAAAGCAACCAAAAACAGAACTAAAGCGCTTTCAGTTCTTTCAAAACGGAAGCTTACCCAAATCAGTCAGAGGGCCGAAGACTGGGAGAAAAGGGGTACGTCAGTGGGTCTTTCCCGTCGGCAAAGTACAGGAAGCTGAGTCTTGGGGTTAGGACCCTTGGGAATCAGTTATGATAACCTCGTATCTCCTTATTTGCTGATTTTAAATAAGGAACCATAAAAACCTGAAATGCATATTGATTGCCACCCAACCCTGAGGCTTGGTCTTAAAGGAGAAAAAAAGTGCCCTTTCTCCCCCTCTCTCCCTCCCGCCCGTCCCCTCCCCGCTCCCTGCCCCGGAGGTGTAATCTGCAAATGTATTGTCTGGCCCTTTGGGCTTGACTGTTAATGATTTGCGGCACTAGGAGCTCGGAGAGTAGAGAGAGAAACGCCAGCCAGCGAGCGAGCGAGCTAGTGCTGGGGCCGGAGCGAGCTCACAGGCGCTGCCTCTCGTTTACCAGCACTTCAGCGGATTCCCAGCGCCGGAGACACGAGGGGCCCCGATGGAGGCAGGCGACCCTGCAGGACCCGGCTCCCCGCAGGACGGCGCTCCGGGAGCGGCGGGCGCGTTCTCCAGCTTCCTGCGCAGGATAAAGGGCAAAATCTTCACCTGGTGAGTAAAGCGAGTGTGCGGTGGCGGGCTTGGGCGGCGGGATGAGGGAGCCCCGCCGGGGAGCCCGGCTCTCAGGTGGCTGCGGAGCGCACACCGCCCCGGCCGCGTGGCGGCGGGAAGAGGAAGGCAAAACGTGGCGGCTGCCCGGACTTTGGAGCTGCTTCACGCCGGCCGAACGCGCGTCACCAGGGGTGTCACGCGTCACCTAAGTTCCTGAGGTGCTTCATGCTCTTCCTGCGGCCCCCTCTTAGGAATCGTGGGAATATCTATCACAGGTTTTGGAGGGAAATTCACTGTTGTCATTGCTAGGGCAGTCTCGGGTGGCCTCCTTTTGGGGAAGGGGCATTATCCTTCGGGATGCTGTGAAGTAGGGGTTCGTGCTTTCGGGCTTGGCAGGTAGGTGAGCTTCACTTTCTGGCGCCAGCCCTCGCGATCCTTCTGCAGCAGAGCCCGTCACACAGGGCCGGGTGATCCTTCCCTAAAAGGCGAGTTCATCCAAGTGAAAATCTGGGTTAAGCCCCATGCTGCCGTCTGAGAGAATCCAGAGCCTGCCTCCTTTCTAAACCTAATCCAGCGGCGCGAGGCGACGTGGTCATCTCCAGCGCTGAGGTCCAGTCTTCCTGTCTCTGGTGTCTCTGTGCTCTGTGGGATGTAGGGAGAAAGCTTGGCAGCGAATCTGGGACGTGGAAAGCATTTCCACGATTTCTGGGGGACATCAGATTACATAGGACCTAAAATAATAGAGATTACATAGGACCTAAAATAATGAAAGCCAACGTTTAATGAACATTCACTCTGTCCCGTGCTGTACCTAGCAATTTATATGGACGATCTCATCTAATCCTCACAACTTTATGAGATGGGTATATTTTTAGACCCACTTCATAGATGGAGAAACAAGGCTATGCAATTTGCCCAAAGAGTCTGCAACCCTTAGGTCCCACTACATTTTAACCACTCCTGTCTACCGTCACCTCAGAAACAAGCTAGAGGCATTTGATTTTTTTTTTCCAGATTAGAAAAATGAATTCTCCTTTAAAGATTGTGAAAGCTATGTTCTGAAAAGCCATACCGTTTAAAAACTAGATCGACAAAGGTATATGAATTTTTATCTGATAAATAAGTATAGTTTTAAGTAGATGTATGTGTTTAAAGAGGAAAGCTGGTCAAAAATCATCTGGTGTCATCTGGATGTGTGTGTGCTGATAAATTCAACCACAAGTTCTCAGCTGGAATGCTCTGTAGTGTAATGGCTCTAGACTAGTTTCTGGGCCATAACGATGAAGAGGATTTGGTTTCCCCTCTCCAGAAAGCTCAAAATCAAATTATATTAAGTTATGATAAATGCTTTAGAGGTGAGTATAAAGTACAGTGAGGGCAAAAAGGAGGTCAGAAATCAAATCTACCAGGATAACATAGGGTTGGAGAGCTTGAGAGAGAAGGTGATAGGGTTCTCGTTGCATTAGTAAGAGTTTTCCAGGTGGACCAGGCAGCAGTCCTGGCTTGGGGGTCGTTTAGCTGTGCTGAACTGCATAGCCTTCTTATTCTTCCAACAGGCATCTATTGTTTGCTAACTTTGTGCACTGTAAAAGTCCTGTGCAGGTAGGTACCTGCCAAAGGGTATATTGTTCTATAAAGGTATATAAACAAAGATATAATGTGAGGGACTTTATTGGCCTCTGCAAAGGACTGTAGATCTTACCAATCTCTAAATTCTCTTTCCTCCCCTCTTTACTTGTGAGATTATTTCATTAATATCTGCTCCTTTCACTAGACTTTGGAGGTCAGAAATCATCTGGGTTTGGTAACCATCATATACCCTGCCTAGCAGGATATACACAATAAATATCAGATGAGTGAATGAATGAATACTCTAATTCCAAATTATATTGTATAAAAGAGGGCTCGCTCCCCCCTCCCCATTCAGCACTATATATTTATGACCTGGCATGTTTTTTTGTTCATCTCCTCCAGTGTTTCTTAACCTCAGCGCTATTGACATTTTGGGCCGAATACTTCTTTCATTCTTTGTTGTAGGGAGTTGTCCTGTGCATTGTAGGATGTTTAGCAGCGTCCTGGCCTCTACACACTAGTTGTCAATAACACCTCCTCCCCAAGTAATGACAATCAAACGCATCTTCAGACATTACCAAGTGGCCCCCGGGGGATAAAATCATATCTGGTGGGAACCATTAGTCTAATCTATTGTTTCTAACTACTTATGTGACTCTATGGTCATCTGCCCATGGGTACCCAGATTGTTTCTACCTCCTGGCCACCACAGATAACCCTGTGAAGAGCATTCTCATCATACATATTAATGTTCAGGCCCTGCTTTGAGGACCAGAGTCTGAGGCCTTCCAGGTGAACTTAATTAGGTGGGAGAGGATGAACATCAGGCTAGAAGATACCTTGGGCCCCTCAGAACAAATGTGGAGTGCTATCATTTTGGTGCCCCTTTTTAGGCTATTCCTGGGGTCAAAAAGAGTCTTGGAAGGAGGCAGTCTCTCTAGACTTCCACTAAACTTAGGAGGTCGAGAATCATCTGGGTTTGGTGATCATCAAATACTCTGCCTAGCAGTAAAAAATCTCTAGCCTTTTAGCCCTAAAGACTTGGAAGGGGGGCTGGTGGACGAGTGATTGCTAGACGGACAGCCTGAGCCTTATTTTTTATTTTTTTACTTTTTAAGTGCCATTTATTGAGATATATTCACACACCATATAAACCATCCAAACAGCCTGAACCGTCTTAACTCCTCTACACTGCAGGGATTTGTTACAGTGACAGGCAGTAAGGTCCCACTGCAATGTAGAGGTGGGGGAAGGGCGAATTTAAAACACAACGTACCCTCAACTTTGGCTTCTAATTGCCCCAGGCTACAGTATCCTCTCTCTCCCAGACCAGTTCTAGACAACTTTTGTGTTATTCTTTCTTATCTCTGCTTCTTCTGGCTGTCTTGAAGAAAGAGAGGATGGCCACTAGTGTTTTTTTCCCATCTTGACAGTAATGTCCTTCAATCACTCCTCCTTCAATTACTGCTGTCACTACTTCAGTTCAGGCCTTTGTCATCCTGCACTTGGACTTTTGTAATAAGCCTCCAGGCCCTCCTCTTCCCTTACCCCAATCATCTTTCTACACAGGAACCAGAATGATGCCAAATGAAACTTAAGAATCTCAATAATTATTTCAGAAGAGTTTACCACGTATCAGACAGCCTATTTACATTTTCATCAATCCTTATAAATAATCCTATAAAAGTATTTTCCTTAGTCCCTTTTGACAGAGCAGGTAAGTAACTTGCCCAAGGAAACACAGCTGGTAAGAGGCATAGCTGAGATACTTTCATTTGATTCCAAAGCCCAGACCTGTTTTAGTATTTCAGGAATTCAGGCTGATAATCTTGCAGGGTTTCTCCCATCACTTGCACCAGTGTTTTGCAAACCTTTAGCCATCCCAGGAGGTTCCTCAGGGTTTGCTATGGGGGACAGGTGGGGAATAGGATCCGGTAGCCTTCTGGGCTGGCTGCTGGCCCCCACCAGGGTATGTTGCTTTTGCCTGTTTTACAGTTGGGCTTTTATATAAAGTGTTTGAGGGAAGGGCTTTGTAGGCAAAACAAGTCTGAAAGCCATTGGCTGCTGGGCAGAGCTCAGGCTTCTTGACATGAACTACAAGGCCTTCTGCCATGGGCCTACTTCCCTTTCCAGGCTTATCTCCCAGAATGTCCATCTCTCAGTTGGTGCTCTAGTGACACTGACACGCCTGTGGTTCCCTCCTGGAATGCTTTTCCTGCCCGTCTTTTTCTTACCATGCACTCATGCATATTCTTTGACTCTTTGTATATAGTACCAACTCAAGAAGTCTTCTTCCCCTGACTCCCTTCTCTCCTCATCCACACTTTGGATTGGGCACCTCTTCTCTATATCTTACAGGTACATGTTCCTAACTCCTTATTACACTTACCATATTGTAACACAAAATATAGCTATCACTAGCCATAAAGGCAGATAAGGTAATTCATCTTCAAGTTCCAACAGTGCCATTATGCCTGGCACAGAACTGATATCATAGCACTTCTTCCCAGCTCGAGGGTAGATTTGATTTCTAGGAATAAAAAAAAACCTATTTGCTACCCCGTTTGATAAATGAGATATAAGATTTAGGACTGTAGAGTACGAAATGAGGGCTTTTCCTGAAGAGGGGCCTTTAGAAGTGATTTGAAGGTAGCCACAAGTGTGGAAAGTCTGACTTGCCTTCCAAGGTTACTACTGGTTGTGTATATAAGTTTTGGCAAGTTTATGAAAAAGCTGTATAGACTTCCTTAATTTATTATTTGCTAAAGAGCATTGTTTTACATGGATGAATTTTCCAGATAACTTAAAACACTCTTTTAAGCATTTAAATGTACCTGTAAATCCAGTTGAATGAAACTATTTATGTAATGGGTTACTCATGTCCCTTAATTTATTAATTCATAAATTTTGGCAGCAGTTCTTCAACATTTAATTGGTTTGTACTGAACAACTCTCTAGGGCAGGTTGATCCATTTAAATACTTAGTAAGACCAAATGCAACTAATTCTGGAGATTTTGCCATGAAAAAATAAAATGTTATTTACGATTCTTTCTAGTACACTTAAAACAATTATATGAGACTAATCTTTTAATACATAAAGTATATTGCACATTATGTCATATTTTCTTCAAGATTCAGGATCATCATTATGATCTTTAATTATTTTGCTCTATGTCTGCTATGTTCAGGGGCTATTGAAATAAATTCTTATTTGTCCTGACTTTTTGTCTCACAAGTTGCACGTGTTTTTTTTTTCTGTTACCGAGTGTATCTCTGGAAGCCTGCGTTCTTTATAAATTATGCGTTGGAATCTATAATACTATAGACCTCTGCTAGTTTGAAAGTGTTATGTACCCCAGAAAAATCATGTTTTAATCCTGATTCAGTCTTGTGGAGGCAGCTGTTTCTTTTAATCCTAATTCAATACTGCAGGGTAGAAATATTTGATTAGGTTATTATCTCTAAGGAGGTGTGGCTCTGCCCATATCCATGGGTCTTGATTAGTTTATTGGAATCCTTTAAAAGAGGAACATTTTGGAGAGAGTCAGAATTGACAGAGCGGACAGAAACTTCAAAGCAGAGCTGACACAGATGCCAACACTTGGAGAACAGAGACACGGAGGCTTGGAGATGCTTGGAGATTCTTGGAGCCCAGCAGACATCGGCAGCTTGCAAACTAAGACAACCTAGTTTCTTAGGATTGATTGCAATGAGAATATAAATAGGTCCTGAATACAGATTAGAATGGTTTTCCTTTTAATAAATTATAAAAGCTTTTAGCCCATGAATTTTGGGACATTTATTTTGGATGGTTGTAGAAGTCTAGGTTTTTTCAAGTGATCCGTCAAGTGATATGTCACCAAAATCTTGGCTATTTATGTTAGTGAGGTAGAGATAAATTCCATGAAGAACCACAGTTATGTCCCAAACTTCTTTCTCTTCATTTTTAAAAACCGGAGTATTTAGGAACAAATTGATCAGTTTCTTCAATGCTTGAAGCTAATTTTGAGCTGGGTACAATGGAGCTCCCCAGAGAATGGGGGGAACATTCCTGCCCCAAAAGAATTCAGGAAATATTTGAGCAGAAAAGCATTCATACATTAATGTAAAATTTAAAATATGTATATATATAAAATATATAAAAGCTAACCTCTGTTGAGTACTTAGCTTGTGCGCCCAGAGCCACCACACTATTCCAGAACCTCAGAATAGATTGTCATGTAATCCTTACAATAATGTTTTGTAGTGGGTATTGTAATACTATCATACCAGCCCCCTTTGACACATGTTGAAATAGGAACAGAGAGGTTAAGTGACCCCTTACAGAATTAGACACACAGTAGTAAGAAATGCAGCCAGGCTCCCTCCCAGGCAGTCTGGCTCCAGGGTCTGCATTCTTAACCTCTGTGCTCCTGTCTCATGTTAAATGTGCAATAGAAAACACAGGCCTTTGGAAATTTACGCTCAGGACTGTTTGTATCCCCAGGGATGCCAGAGATTATATAATATCACAGGAAAAATACAATGCATTTACCTGGAGCATCATTTATTTTTTACATACCGATTGTAGATGTGGATTAATATAATTCCTGATTCATTCATACTCATCATTGGCCCATGAATGGCTCAACTAATTTAAAAATATATATTTTTTTCAACTAATTTTTGTTATGCAGTTCTAAAACTAGAATCATGACAAAATTTATGTCTACCTATTGGCCACTTACTGCATAAAAAAGTTAAAAACTTGGATCCTTCAAAAGATACCATTGAGAAAGTAAAAAGACAAACCACAAAATGGAAGAATATATTGAGAAATTATATATCTGATAAGGGACTTGAAATAGAACATACAAAGAATGCTTACAACTCAATAATAAAGACAACCAAATTTAAAAATGGGCAAAAGATCTAAATAGACATTTCTCAAAAAAAGGTATACAAATGGCCAAAAGCATATGAAAAGATGCTTAACATCATTAGCTGTCAGGGAAATGCAAACAAAAATTTTGATATCCAATTTTTGTTTTCTTTTGTTGCTTGTGCTTTTGGTGTTATGGCTAAGAAATCTAGTCCAGGCTCATGAAGAGTTATGCCTATGATTTCTTCTATGACTTTTATAGTTTTAGCTCTTATACTTGGATCTTTGATTTCTTTTGGTTAATTTTTGTATCTGGTGTGAGGTAGGGGTCTAATTTCATCCTTTGGTATATGAATATCCTATTGTCCCAGCACCATGTGTTGAAAAGTGTATTAGTTCCTCATCAAAATGTTTTTTTTTCCTTTAGTTTTTTACTTCATAGAAAGGAAACCATGCTATATTAAGTGTATTCTTTTTCCACAAGATCAGATTGCTGATTCATCCATATATCACATGATGCTGTAGAATACTCACTTTGACTGCAAATAATACTCCTTTCTGTGAATATATCACACTTTATTCATCCATTCTGTTTATGGGCATTTGGGCTTTTCCCAAGTTTTTTTTTGCTACTGTGAACAGGACATCTTTGAACATTCTTCTCCAGTCTCCTGTTGATCATGTGTAAGAATTTCTTTCATATACACACGCATGCACATATACATACATCTAGGACAGGAATTGCTGGATTATGAAGTTTGTGAAGTTTAACTTCATAGAATAATACCCACTGCTTTTCCAAAGTGGTTGCACCAGTTTACACTCCCACCAGCCATGTACGAGAAACAACATTCTTCTAACACTTACTATTGTAACACTTTTAAATTTTGGGCAATTTAATGCATGTAAAATAGTATCTCCCTAATGACTTAATTTCCATATTCCTGGTCACGAATGAAGTTGGATCTTTTTGTATATTTATTGGCCATATGTGTTTTCTCTTCTGTGAAATACTTGTTCAGGTCTTTTGCACCTTATTTTTTTATTAAAGTAAACAAAGATTGCTTTATTCACATTATAATTTATATGGATTTTAAAGATAACACCTGGGAGTTGAAAAAATTGTGGATTGTATCAGATTTGCCATTAATGTTCATTGCCTGATGGTGGAAGTTCATTTGAAAAGTTTGAGAGTGACTGAGAGTTGGATGGATTGGGAGTAGGAACGGTTGAAGCTGCTTAAGGAGGCCAATGTGACAGATGGCTTTGGGTTTTTCTGGTTTGGGGTCTTGAAAGGCTGCAAAGGATGACAGGAGTCACAGGAAGTCATCCTGAAGTTTCCCTCATTGGGTAGGGTTACCAGGAAATTTGTGAATCAGGCTTAGACACATGTTTTCTTCAGGTACCTGGTGTTGGATGAGTACATTAGTTTAGTTGTTAGCTGAAGAAACCAGCATAGGTGAAAAGGAGGATTTATTACTTCACAGCATCAAAGAAGGTTAAACTAACCAACCGCCTCCCCAAAACAAACAAATAAGGAACCAGCGAGCCAGGAACCCAAGCCACACCAGAATTCTCTATCCATGTCTATTTGTGCTTCAATTTGGCTTTTGGTTTCACTCTTCTAACTGCAGGCCAGTTGATTATGTTCATTTAAGGATTCCATTTTACAGCTTAAACTACACAGAACAAAAAGAAAAAACACCAGAAAGTTTTGAAAACTGTATTTTTACTTTGATAATCCACAAGGAAGTTAATTTTGATTTTACAATAGTTAAAAAAGAATAGGCCCTTCAAAACTTTCTATTCAGCATCAGTAGTATCAGGAATTTAAAAATTTCGTAGGATGTGGCTTCTTGGCTGCCTGTTGAGAACAAGGTTATTCTATTCTCTTCAGTACCTCTGCCAGACTGCAGTGGGTAAAGAGAGGGGTGTTACTCTGTCAGGGTCATTGTGGTAGTTAGATTCAGTTGTCAACTTGGCCAGGTGAAGTTACCTAGTTCTGTTGCTGTGGACATAAGCCAATGGTACGTGAACCTCATCTGTTGCTCATTACATCTGCAGTCAGCTAAGAGGTGTTCTTACTGTAATGAACGATGTTTGATTTAATTGACTGGTGCTTAAGTGAGAGAGTTCAATGTAGCACAGCCCAGGCAGCTCAGCATACCTCATTTCAGCACTTGCAGCTCAGCCCAGGCCTTTGGAGATGCAGAAAGGAATCACCCCAGGGAAAGTTGTTGGAACCCAGAGGCCTGGAGACAAGGCCAGCAGAGATCATCCAGTGTCTTCCCACGTAAGAAAGAACCTCAGTTGAAAGTTAGCTGCCTTTTCTCTGAAGAACTAATGAAATAAATTCCCTTTTATTGAAAGCCAGTCCATCTCTGGTGTGTTGCATTCCGGCAACTAGCAAACTAGAACAGTCATAAACTCTCATAATCTGAACTATTGAACTGGTCTTCATCCATTTCCCAGTACTAATCCTATCCTTCCTAATCCTACCCTTCTGCACCCATCCTGTCACTTTTCTGGACCTCCTGTTCTTAGCCTTCGGGGTGCCCCTCTTAGAATTCTCATGTAGGAAGTATGGGGGAAGGGAGGCTCCTGGAGGTAGAGTCCCACATATTGCTGCACAAATTGCCCATAGCTTACTGCTACCCCTGCCCTGCCCTGGACCTAGGTGATGTGCCTTGAGTTTCTGTGACTCATCACTCCAGAGAGAACAGGTGATGTGAAAATGTGTTTCTCACATTCTCATTGCAACCAATCAAAAATAGGAGGACAAAGAGAAGAAATTATTAGTAGGATTTATGTCCTCTTCCTGGTTTTCACTGGCAGATCCCTTATTAAAGTAATTAATTGCAGAATGCATAATTGAATGGTTATGCTCAGAATTGGGTTGAACAGTGCTCATTGTTGGAGATGCAGGATGATTTGTATCTGTTGAACTCACTGTGGGGTATCATAATCTTCAGTGTTATTTAATTTACTGTTATCAGAGGCAGTTTGTAGACTGGAAAGAAAAATAGACTTATTCTTTGACCTTGGAAAGTTATTGAACTTCTCTGAACAGCTGAACCTCAGTTTCTCAAAAGTATAATTGAACTAGTAATCCCTTATGCCACAAGAGTTTTTGTGAGATTTAAATGGAACAGCAGATATAGACATTTAATATACCACCTGGCACACAGTTCTTTTATTAAGCCACCTCACTTATGTTAGAATTTTTGAGCTTCTAAAAATGCAGGTAGGATACTTGTAATATAACAGTGGTTGTGAGCTCAAACTCTGGAAACATACTGCTTCTCTCCTTGTTTGACCGTTTGCTAGCTGTGTATTCTTGCACAAGTTGTTTAACATGTCTGTGCTTCAGTTTCTGTATCTATAAGTAGTGATAATAGTGCCTTCCTCACAGAATTGTTGGGAGAAGTAAATGCATTAGGGATATGAAATTATTAGAACAGTGCTAGGCACATAGTGTATTCTCAATGAGTATTAAATGTCACCATTATTATTAACATTACTATTATTACTAGATATTGTGTGGGCATGTGTATGTAAGGGAGAGAGGCTCAAAAATATCTGGAACAGTTTCAGTGCTTACAATCTAGTAAAACAAATGTGTCAGACATTTAAAACATTACAGCCAGATGTGGAAAGAGGGATTAGAGAGTTGTAACCAAAATGCCCTAGGACTTTAAAGGTCATTACTCTGGAACTAGGCACCTTTCTTAGTATGTTTGTTCCCACGATTATTTCATTTTCTTAGCATAGCATGGTGGAATGGAAAGAACACAGGCTTTGGTTTTAAATCTAGTAGGTTTTAACCCAGCACTGCTATTTATTTGCCCCATGAACTTTGTTGAAAGACTTGAACTATGGGCAAAATGATAACTATCAGATAGGGTTGTTTGAGACTCCAATGAGTTAATACACGTGAGAGTCTCTCCCCTTTTTGTGTAGATGGTGAGAAAGTATAAATATGTTTCCCCTGTATTCTTGACTTCTAAGAGTCATGTAGGACACAATATATATGAAGAAATAATTGGATTTACAGGTTTTTTTGTTGTTATTCTACATAAAATTAGCTTACTAGTTTTTGATTTGATCCCATGGTTTTATTTTCTCCCTGGCAAACGATGAAACTGTTTTAATCCAGGATGGCTCTGTTCTAGTTTGCTAGTTGCCAAAATGCTATATACCAGAAACAAAATGGTTTTTAAAAAGGGAATTTAGTAAGTTGCTAGTTTATAGTTCTAAGGCTGAGAAAACGTCCCAATTAAAACAAATCTATACAAATGTCCAATCTAAGGCATCCAGGGAAAGAAATCTTGGTTCTGGAAGGCCAATGAAGTTCAGGATTTCTCTCTCAGCTGGAAGGGCACATGGCGAACACAGTCAGGGTCTCTCTCTCATCTGGCAAGTCACATGGTGAACACAGTATCATCTGCTAGCTTTCTCTCCTGTTTTCCTGTTTCATTAAGCTCCCCTGGAAGCATTTTCCTTCTCCATCTCCAAAGTGCTGTCTGGACTCTCTGCTGCATGGTGCTGCAGCATTCTCTGCT
Organism: Myrmecophaga tridactyla; assembly: GCA_004026745.1. NCBI lineage: Eukaryota > Metazoa > Chordata > Mammalia > Pilosa > Myrmecophagidae > Myrmecophaga > Myrmecophaga tridactyla. The sequence goes on along the minus strand of PVIY010026651.1, from coordinate 16,867 downwards.
CTCTCTGAATCTCCCACTTTCTCCAAAATGTTTCCTCTTTTGTAGGATTCCAGTAAACTAATCAAGACCCACCCAAATGGGTGGAGACATGTCTCCACCTAATCCAATTTAACAACCACTCTTGATTAAATCACACCTCCAGGGGAGATGTCTAATTACAGTTTCAAACATACAATACTGAATAGGATTAGAAGAAACGGCTGCCATTACAAAATGGGATTAGGATTAAAACATGGCTTTTCTCGGGTACATACATCATTTCAAACCAGCACAGCTCCTCATCAGCTTTGTCTGCAATTATTTAACAGACTCTGTTTATTGGATGTGATTATCTCATTACTAAGGAAATTCATTTTGATGAATGTAAATACAGGTATAACATTATGATTCAAGTATTGTGTTAAAGTAGTACAAAAATTGTTGATTTAGCATATTAATTTTCTATTGCTGCCATAACAAATTACCATAGATCTAGTGGCTTACACCAACAAAATTGATTATTTTACAGTTGTACAGGTCAGAAGTCCAACCCAGGACTCACTGGATTAAAATCAAGGTGTTGGCAGGGCTTTATTCTTTCTTGAAGGCTCTAGGAGGGAATCCATTTTCTAGTTTCTAGAGGCTACTTGCACTCATTGACTCATGCCCCCTTCCTCCCTCTTTAAAGCCAGCATTGTTGCTTCTCTTTGCAACTTTCGTTTCATAGTGAAGGCTCCCGCCGACAACGGTTTGGAAAGATTCTATATTTTCAGGACTCATAGGACCCACCTGGATAATCCAGGATAATTTCGCTTTTGGAATATGAGATAACATTTTCCCAGGGATTAGGGCATGCACAAATTTGGGGGGCTATTCTTCTGTGTCCCACGCGTAGTGGTTCCAGTGAAAAAGTTTTAGACCACAAAGAAATAAGGTCTACTTGTGAATTGTAAAACTTCAAGCAATAATTCATAAAATAGCAAGGAAACCTTTTCTGAGCTCTTTAAACCCACAATCTTTTGCAAGTAGTGTTGGAAAAAAATCAACCCCTAATTGCTACTGGCTCTGTTCAGGTGTCTCAATGATTTGAAAGAGAGTTGATAATTTGCTGATTCCTTTAGATGAGCTGCATCCCCAGGCTCCACCCACACTGGAGAGTTCACAGTGCTGTTCCTTCTGCTGGGACAGCACTTCCCATTCTTCTCTTGCTCTCACCAAATTTTGTTCATTCTTCAGGTCTCAGATGAAATATCACTTCATGAGTAAGGCTTTCCATGAAGTCCCAGATTAGGTTAGGTCCCTACCTCCTGGACATCTCTTTGATCATACTCATCAAACTTATAGTTGTTTTTTTTATAGTTGATGGATCAAATTGCTTGATGGGCTGAAACTTAGTTTATTTTCACTGTTCTGTTGTAAATTCCATGAGGGAGGCCTCTATTTGTCAATATTCCCAGAGCTTGACACAGTGTCAGTAGCCTAGTGGTTACTAAAAAATATTTGCTGAATTAAACTGGGTACCATTAGGTAGATAGTAATAAAGATGACTGGGTTGCTGAAATTGCCTTTCCAGGTTGGACTATTTCAACTAAGCAGGCAAGGAAAATTTCCACATGTTCTGATGTCAAGGTGGGGATTCTTGGAGTGGTGAACTACTGCAAAGGTGACTGCATCCCCTGAAAAAAGACAAAGTATAAACGTGATTTGATTGTCCCTGGCATAGATCAGTTCCATTGGATCAGACAATAGTTTAGTAGCTGTTTCAGTTTCCTGGCTGCCAAATCAAATACCATGCAGCAGGTTGGCTCGAACAATGGGAATTTTTGAGGCTAGGAGAAATCTAAAATCCAGGTGTCGTCAAAGAGCGATGCTTTCTCCCAGAAGTCCGGTGTTCTGGGGCTGGCTGCCAGCGATCCTTGGTCCTTGGCTTTTCTGTCACCTGACAATGCACATGGCAAACTCTCCTGGCTTTTCCTTTCTCTTCCACGTTCTGTTGACTTTAAGCTTTTGCCCATGGCCTTCTCCTCTATGTGTCTAAATTTATAAAGGTCTCCAGCAATAGGAATTAGAGCCACACTTCAACTGAAATAACCTCCTCATCCTATTTACAAGGGTTCATATCTACAGGAGTTAAGTTCAAGAATGTGTTTTTCTGGGGTACAGAGCTCCAAACCACCACACCAGGTGTGAAAGTGTAGTGCTCTGTACACTCCATAGGTGTAGTTACCCTCAAATACCTCAAGAGGTTGTTCCCTCTCTCTTAAAACTTTGTCTCTGCCTGTGTGTGAGAGGTACATTAGCCAAACAGGGCCTTGAGTGCTGGCCCTTTCTAGCATGCATTTGATTCTCTGTTTAATTATGCTTTTCCAGAGGTTGGACATGGTAGCTTTCTACTTTATTGGCTATGAGATGATGTTTTGATGATTTAAAGTTGCCAAGTATTGCAGAATGTTGTATAATATTTATTAAACTGATTGGGGTACAGTGGGTATATTTGCATGCAGGATTCTAAATAAAATGTAAAATAATTATAATTCTATAATAACTGAGTCTGCAGTTACTATGGCATATATTATTGACTATCAGATATGTGGAAAGATATAATATTTAAGTAATCTTCAATGATCAGATAAAAAGTCAGGCGTTTACAGAAAGAAATGGCATAAGTATGCTCACCTCCATCCATTTTCATCAACTTCTTGGTTAGAGAACAAAAAGGACAGATCCTCTCTGAAATTATTTTAAGAGTCATGTAGAAGGACTATAGTGAGCTAGCAAAAGCACTCTACTTAGTGTCTGGGGGTTTGCATTCTTCACCTGGGGTTCTGCCACTTTTAAGCACCATGAGTTAGCTGACCCATTTCATCTCTCTGAACATCAGTTTCCTTATCTGTAACCCCACAGCATTTTGAATGGTCCAAAAATCCAATGAGAAGTATATTGAAAATTTTGTAAACTGCAAGGCACTATAAAAAAAAACAAATATTTTGTTGGGGTCCATTAGCATGAATGTAGTAAATAAATAATATTTGATGATGATGGATGCCCCATCAGCAAGTTCAGGGAGCTTAAGTCAGCAGTTTGTAAGCCTTGAATTGTCAACAGAGAATCTTGGGCCAGAAGGTGGTTGGGGGGAAACAAAAGAGGGAAGGTGAGCTGTGAATCCGATTTAACACAAGGATTCCTAAGGAGTAGTCCAGGAGAAGTCAGTTGTCTTCTGATGTTCTTCTCACTGTTTTTTGTTTTTCTGGTTCTGTTTCTTTCCTGGTTCTAGAATTTTAAAATATATTTCTTATTGTAGAAAACTTGGTATGTGCAAACTGTATAAAGAAAACAAACACACATAAATTCTGTAATCCATCCCACATTCTGTGATTCTTTTAAGTTTCAGTCAGTCATGCAATTTAATCTATCAAAGTCATTGAACTCTTACCCTTTCCACCTGGATTAATTGATTCTAGATCCTCTCTTGTTCCTAGGTTCATAATAAAATGAAACAATTCTTGGAAGTAACAGAACTGGGAATGCCCCAAGGTTGAAATTTGTTTTGGTTGAAAGAATCTTGAGTTGGAACTCAAGTGATTTGATATAATCCATTGGGTTACTTAAACCCATACTGAACTTGCCCTTCTCTGGAATTCTGTTGTATTGCTATAAATTTTTGCAAAATTGGATAGTTTTTTAAACAGTTCTCTAGTTTAAGAATGATATATTGTGAAGATAAGTAGAGGAAAAAATATTTTGCTGATTTCCTAAGTGTCCTGTTCCAACATTTGTGTAATAGTCATTAATATAATGAAATCTAATAGAAGTTATAATTTATGAAGTCAGTTTTGGAAAAGCTTGCTTCACTGCTTCATTAAATATCAGACCATAGAGTTGGCAAAACTTTATGAACATACTTCTAGAGTTGTATATATTAGAAAGACTGACTTCTGAACCTCTGGATTTCTGTTCCTTGTTGGAATTTTCCAGTGCAATATGTCTGGAACATCAAAGATCAGTTCATTTTGGGTGACCAGGCCCTGGAGAAAGTGGCTGTTGCTGCTCGAACTGACATTTATATTTGAAAATAAGTGTATTAATTTATAATGAGATTTATCACTGCTAAATGTGTCAGCTGGTCACAGAAAGAACATCCTTACAGGAAAATATATTTAGCAAATATAAGATCGGAAATTGCTTAATGAATCTAGAACAAAATAAATTAGATGAACCGCTACTTCATGACACCCTTTCTTTTATTTGGCATCTGCCTTCCAAGCAGATGAGATCGATTTATTAATGTGGTAGGAGACTGTTGCTTTTGTATAGAACTGGAGAAAATATGATAATGTACAAAGTTTTCCTTTTTCTAGAATTCATTTTGCCCAGCAGAGCATTCCATTATCACTGTCCCATTTCAATATGCATTGAAACTTATTTTAAATTTTAATTTTTAGGTTGAATGACATTTGGGTTGACAACATTTCGAGGTTACACTGTAGAATTGTTTCTTCTTGTAGTCCATTCTAGTTCCATACTGGATAATCAGTGATGAATGTGACACTGTTTCTGCCTTTTAAAAAGGAGCCTGCAGGTACCCTGTGGAGCCAAATACATAGGCTAACTAGAACACAATGTGAGATATTTTTGTATTGGATCAGTAGTCATCAGGTTTTTCTTAAATCATGAACCCCTTTTATAATTTTCTGCCAGGAGTCATATATATTTGTATATATATCTGTATCTATATATTTTTAAATTTTTATTGAGAAATCTTCACACGCATACATTCCATACATGGTGTACAATCAATGGCTCACAATATCATCACATAGTTGTGTAGGAGTCATATGTTTTGAAAGATCTTGAAACCCCTACTCCAATTGCATTTAAGTAGTAATGAATTTTTTTGTTTTCCTCTCTCTTGAAACCAATCAGACATTAGAGCTTCTGATTAGCAAGAGAAAGTGAGTGCTACTACACTTAGTATAATGATAGAAAACTATCATTTCTATAATGATAGAAAACTTAGTATAAATATAGAAAACTAATATGTTTGTCTGAACATCTATATTGTGGGCAAATGTAGGATTTCTGTTAAGCTTTTTTTCCCCTAAATTTTTTTTTCATTATGAGAACTGTAAAATATGTATAAATATAGAGATTCTTGCTTACTGTGATATACACATCACCTGGTTTGAATAATTATCATCAACTCAAATGTTTCATTTATACCCCTCCACTTTCTTCCTTTCTTGGATTATTTTAAAGCACTTCTCAGGCATCATATCTTTTCATCCATAAATAGCTCAGTATAAATCTCCAAAAGATAAGGACTTAAAGAAAACATAAACCACAAATCATTATTCCACCTAAAAATTAACAATTTTTAAAAATATCTCGTCCATGCTCAAATTCCCTAATTATTACAATTTTTCTTAGAAATTTGTTCAAATCAGTTAAGCCCATATGTTTCAATATGTTGTTACAGCTACATCTCTGCCATCTATCTGTCCTTTCTCTTGTTCTTTTTCTGCTTGCTGTTTATTTTTTACTTTTTTTAAAAGAGCAATTGTAGATCTACACCAAAATCATGCATAAAATAGAGTTACCATATTACCACTATATCCCCCACCCTGCAGGTTTCTCTTAGTGGGATAACTTTGTTAAAAACAATGAAACCATTATTATAATTATACTATTAACTATAGTCAATAGTTTATATTAGGGTTCACTATTTGTGTTGTACAGTCCTATGGCATTTTTAATGTTTTACCTTTTAATTTTTATTTTAGTAATGTATACACAAACTAAAGAATCTGCATTTAACCCCATTCAAAAATATAATTCAGTGATATTAATTACATTCACAGTGTTGTGCAAACATCACCACTACCTATTATCAAAATTTTTCTATCACCCCAAACAGAAATACTGTATCAACTGAGCATTAGCTCCCCTTTTCCTACCCTGGGCCCTGGTAACCTGTATTCTAGTTTCTGGTTCTATGAATTTGCTTATTCTAATTATTTCATATCATTGAGATCATACAACATTTGTCCTTTTGTATTTGATTTATTTTACTCAACAAGATCTTTTTAAGGTTTATATATTTCGTTGAACATATCAGAACATTATTCCTTTTTTTTCCATTTTATTGTGCTTTGCTTTATTGTGCTTCACAGATACTGCACTTTCTTTTAAATTAGAGAAGTTGTAGGTTTGCAGAAAAGTCATGCATAAAACAGAGTTTTCATATACTGCCATGCTATTAGACATAATTGTTTTTTTACAAATTGAAGGTTTGTGGCAACCCTGCATTGAGCAAGTTTATAAAGTGTGCCATTTTTCCAACAGCATGTGCTACTTTGTGTTTGTGTGTCACAGTTTGGTCATTTTTGCAACACTTCGAATTTTTAAATTATTATTATATCTGTTACGGTGATCTGTGATTAGTGATCTTTGATTTTATTATTGTAATTGTTTTGGGATGCCATGAACTGTGCCCATGTAAAACAGCAAACTTAATAACTGTTGTGTGTGCTCTGAGTGCTCTACCAATAGACCTTTCCTTTCTCTCTCCCTATCCTCTGGCCTCCCTATTCCCTGGGACACATTTTTGAAATTAAACCAATAACCTACAATGCCTCTAAGTGTTCAAGTGAACGGAAGAGTCTTGGTAAGGTTATAGCTATAATAGATTGTGATTCCTCTGATGGATCTGTGCAAAAAAATTGAAAACCTTCTGGAAAAGATTCACCATTCTAGATGCCGTTAAAAACATTGATGATTTATGGGAGGAGATCAAAATACCAACATTTACAGGAGTTTTGGAAGAGGTTGATTTCAACCCTTGTGGATGACTTTGAAGGATTCATAACTTCAGCAGAGGAAGTAACTGCAGATGTGGTGGAAATAGCAAGAGAATTAGAAGTGGAGACTGAAGATATGACTGAATTGTTGTAATCTCATGATAAAACTTTCATGGATGAGGAGTTGCTTCTTATGGATGCGCAAAGAAAGTAGTTTCTTGAGATGAAATCTACTCCTGGTGAAAATGCTCTGAACATTGTTGAAAGACAGCAAAGATTTAGAATATTACATAAGCTTAGTTGATAAGGCAGTGACAGGATTTGGTTAAAATCTAAGAAACCATTGCCTCACACAAGGTCCTGAAGATGCTTCCTTGGGCTTTCCTCTAGAAGTTTTATAGTTTTGGTTCTTATATTTAGATCTTTGAGTTGATTTTTGTATATGGTGTGAGATATGGGTCTACCTTCATTCTTTCCCATATAGATATCCAGTTTTTCTTAGCACCATTTATTGAAGAGAGTGTTCTTTCCCAATTGAGTGGACTTGGCTTCCTTGTCAAAAACTAATTGGCTATAGATTTGAGGATTTATTTCTGAACTCTCAAGTCCATTCCATTGGTCTATCTGTCTGCCCAATGCTGTTTTGATAACTGCAGCTTGTAATAAATTTTAAAATCAGGGAGTGTGAGTCTTCCAGTTTCATTCTTTTAAAAGATATTTTTGGATATTCGGGGCCTTTTAGATAAACTTCAATAGAAATGTGATGATTGGCTTTTCCATTTATTCAAAGAAGGCTGGTGGAATTTTGATTGAGAAGACAATGAATCCTCAAATTGCTTTAGGTAGCACTGACATCTTTTTTTTTTTTTTAATTTGAGAAAACAAACAATCCATATAGAACCATCAAAAATGGATATCTTAGTTAGCTTAACCATAGGCATATTTAAATAAAGTATCCAAATAATCATTATAAAACCTGTGCTTGCAAGGTAAATTTCATAAACCAATTTAAAATTAAGTCAACACAGAAAAAAATCTATAAATTCAAATAGCATAGTTACTTAAATTCTAAGTATTAAACACTAACTTAAATACCATTTGCTCAGGTGTCAAAACTGTGAATGTTCTCAAAATATCAAGTTATTACAAATAGCTACATTGCTACAGTAATAACCTATGTTAGTAAACATTTTCCTGATTTTGGGAAAATATGAAGATACAAATGTTTTTACAATTAATATATGAAAATCTTAACTACCTGAAAATGGATATCTTAGATTATCCATAGGCATATTTATTTATTTAAGCTTATTTTATTGTATAACATAACATATAGACAAGGCAAGGAAAGAAAAAAGCAAGAATTCTCAAAGCACTCTTCAACAGGTAGTGACAGGACAGATCCCAGAGTTTGTCATGGGCTACCATACCATCATCTCAGATTTTTCCTTCTACCTGTTCCAGAATATAGGATGCTCCAAGGAATATATATATTTTTTATCACAATCAACTTTTTTGTGAAAATAACATATATGCAAAAAAGCAATAAATTTCAAAGCACAGCACACAATTAGTTGTAGAAGAGATTTCAGAGTTTGGTATAGGTTACAACTCCACAACTCCACAATTTTAGGTTTTTACTTCTAGCTGCTCTAAGATTCTGGAGACTAAAAGAAATATCAGTTTAATGATTCAACAATCATACTCGTTTGTTAAACTCTACTTTTTCTGTATAATTCCACCATCCCCTTGGATTTCTGTCCCACTCTTTAGGGGTATTTGGGCTATGGCCATTCTAACTTTTTCATGTTAGAAGTGTCTGTCATTAATATGGGGTAAGGAGATGGAACTAGCTGATGTTCTGGAAAGGCTGGGCCCTCTAGGTTTCAGGACTTATCTGGTCCCGGGACCCATCTGGAAGTTGTAGGTTTCTGGAAAATTATCCTAGTTCATGGTACCTTTGTAGACTCTTATATATTGCCCTAGGTATTCTTTAGGATTGGCTGGAATGGTTTTCGTTGGGGTTTGGCATGTTTTATGATAGGTAGCAATGTCTAATTGAAGCTTGCTTAAGAGTGACCTCCAGAGTAGCCTCTTGACTCTTTTTGAACTTTCTCAGCCACTGATACCTTATTTGTTATACTTCTTTTCCCCCTTTTGGTCAGGATGGCATTGTTGATCCCATGGTGCCAAGACCAGACTTGATCCTTGGGAGTCATCTTTTAGGCCGCCAGGGAGCCTTTCATCCCTGGATGTCATGTCCCACATGGGGGAGGAGGGCAATGATTTCACTTACACAGTTGGACTTAGAGACTAGAATGAGGTCATATCTGAACAACAAAAGAGGTCCTGCAGGAGTAACTCTTAGGCATACCTATAGGTAGGCTAAGCTTCTCTGCTTCCTACATAAGCTTCACTAGAGTAAACCTCAAGATCAAGGGCTTGGTCTATTGATTTGGGTGTCCCTAATATTTGACATAGTATCAGGAATTCCCTGATGGTAAATTTTTATAGTTCCATCTTTTTTCTCCCATCCCTCAAGGGACTTTGCCAATATTTTTTGATTATCTGCTTAATATATTCTAGGATTACGTTAAACTATACAGGATTAAAGGCCTTCATTCTTATTCTGGGCTCCCTGTGTTTCAATTGTGTGAACTTTTTTTTTTTTTTGATGCCTTATTTTATTACACTTCTTTTTCCCCTTTTGTTCAGAAAGGTGTTGATATCACGGTGCCAGGGCCAGAAGCATCCCTGGGAGTCATGTCCCATGTTGTCAGGGAGACTTTCACCCCTGAATGGCTTGTACCACGTAGTGGAGAGGGCAATAATTTTCCTTGCAAAGTTGGGCTTAGAGAGAGAGAGGCCACATCTGAGCAACAAAGAGTCTTCCTGGAAGCAATTCTTATGTCTCATTATGAGTAGTCTTAGCTTCTCCCCTACAGAAATGTTTCTATTCTTGGAAATTTGGCTTTCTTAACCACTTTGAGTTTTGAATAAGCCTTTTTAATTTCAGAAGGTGGGTTTTTCAAAACTCCTACTTATGCTTGTTAGATTTGGATGCTGCATTAATGGCTAGATTTTTAAGTCATAGAAATGTAGAGAGGGAGAGAATATAATGGGTCATCTAACCTGCTATTCAACATATAAAGAATAACTACTTATAATTTATTTTCTAGCTTATTTCTAAGATAATTTAAAATGTTCTAGTAACAGATACTGGATAATCTATGTACTAAATGTGAGGTTTTGGCCTAAATGAGTATTTCTTTTCAGATTTGTACAAACATTTTTATAGGTGTGCTAGAAGTTATTATTCTCTACCAGGGTACTTAAGGGTGGCAGATGTGATAGATTTTTAAATCTCCCAAAGTAGCTATGCTCCATAGAAGTCTTGTAACTCTAATGCTAAATTCTGCCATTGGCTGTCAAGTGCAGCCTAGTAGCACAGATTTATTGAGACATAAAATAAAGAAAAAAAACGTGATTTGCATTTAAACAATGCATCTTATCAGTCCTTTTGAATGCTTTTTTCCCTCCTCAAATAAAAAGGAGAGAATAATTCAGTAGTTTGCACTCCTGGCTGTGCATATTAGATTTATCTAAATCACTTTTTAATATATACTGGTATTTTGGCCTCACCTCCTGAGAATCTGGTTTGTGCTGTGTTTTGGCTATCAGAGTTTTTTTTTTTTTTTTTTTTTTTTTTAAAGAACCTCCGCTCCCCCCATGATACTAATACACACCCAGGTAGAGGACTACTGTTTTAATTTGAAGTTGCAAATGAAGATAAGCTAAAGAAACATATACACATCACCATTGTGTCTCATGTATATATTATATAAGACTAGTGTTTAAATTAGGCAAAACCCCATATTATAGTTATTTCCCCATTCCTGAATCTTTCTGGAAATGGTTCACCTTTCTGGTCTGTGATCAAGTGTCCCATTCTCTGTGAATCTTCTCTGAGCAATCTTGGCTCTTCTTTCTTCTTGGCCACATCACAACTCTATTTTAATACATTCCCATATTATTGTGGTCCGTCTGTCCCTCAATTAGACAAAAACTCCTTAGAAGGTTCAACAATGGTGAATATTCTTTAAAAGCACTTTCTCTGTGCCAGGCACTGTACTAATCACAGGGGAGATAATGTCCCTGCCCTCTTGGAGTTCAGTGTGTGAGGGGGATGAGCCATAAGCACAGGTGGGTATAGTGACAGGGTTTGGGGTGCTGGGTACAATGATGGGAGATGAGGTGGTGGGTATAATGGCGCAGGGATGGGGAGGTGGTATAGTGACAGGGAAAGTGGTGGTAGGTGAAATGGCAGGGGATAGGGTTGTGGGTGCCTTGACAGGGGGATGAAGTATTTTGTCTTGGCACAGAACATAAGCCACCTCATCTGGTCTGGGGAGATAGGGTCTTGGACCAGCAACTATATGAGACTTAAATTCCAAATACCTAGTGCTTTGCACATATCAGGCACTAATAAGCTTTGATGAATACACAGTCTACAGACTGACTGAATAAATGAGTGAAAGAAGGCAAGGTTTCATTGGAAAGCCTGTGTATGATGTGGCGTGGAAAGGGTGTTAAGATGTGTGCTTTTGTTTTCCTGGAAGAAAAATGGGGGAAAATAAAGTGTCTTAAAAAATGTTCTCTTTCATTCTTTAAGTTCTGCAGGTGTAGAGTATCTAGTAATACAGTCAGAAGTGATCTTTACTCAGCCTTGCCCTCTACCTGTTTACCCACCCCTGTGCCCAGTGATCAGTTGCCTTTGCTTGCTGCGCTTTCTGGTGGCCTGGCTCTGACAGCGTGAAGCCACCTTGGGTGGGAAACATGTCTTGGGGTTGGACCATATCCTTCCATTGAAGTTCACGTCAGTGGAAGTTCCTTTTAAAAACCATGACAGGATGTATCCTATGATTAGATGCACGTTGCCTGTGGCAATTTCCCTTAAAGAGGAACAGATATTTTTATAGTGTAGATAGTTCCTACATTCAGAAGTGACAGAAACTAGAGCCTTGTGATTAAAAAGTAACACTAAAATGTGAAGTGATAAGCAATAAATATTGTTTTGAGCCCTTCAGTATCTCCCTTTATAAATCTGAGAGTTTCTCTTATTTTTCCCTTCCTTTTTGTTTGTATGCTATATGGCCAGTCCATATATTCTTTTTCCATGTGAGTATCCTGTTACTGTAGCACCATTTGTTGAGTTTTGTTTATTTGTTTGCTTGTTTGTTTTGAGAAGAGCATAGCTGGGAATCGAACCCGGGTCTCCAACATGGCAGGCGAGAATTCTACTACTGAACTACCCTCGCACCACCCTCCCTTTTTTTCTTTTTTGACTTCTACCCTCTCCAACCCGTATCATGCTAGCTCACTCTCTTTCTCTCACTTTTGTTCTAGCTCTTGTTCTCTTGCTCTTTCATTATAGATGAGGTCATTATGATTTGGAGCCAAGAGAAGTGCATTCCTGTAACTTTAAATCTCCATATTCAATTTGTGGCTCTCATTTTTTTAGAAGATAGTAATGCTTTATAGTTGGAGGATAGCTTGCTTAATTTTGCTATTTTAGAATGCAAATATGTGCTTACTAGAGGAATCTTGTCAATAGGGTTTATACAGTTAGTCTCACTTATTTCACATCTTTAATTGTTTCCAAGTCCATTACGGGCCGTGAACAGTTTTTTGAATCTGATTAGGTCATTAGTCATTTGATTAAATTTCCAGGGCCTTGTACTTTGGACATCCAACTCTCCTGTGATATACAGGGGAGCAGTTTTAATATTGTCAGGAGAGATATCAGGCTAGACTTGTTCTTTCCTGCCTGCAAAGTGAGAGGGAAGCATCCTCTGAAGAAGGGGACTTTTTAATAAGCTCTGGTGTAAAATCATAATGTAGAGATGAAGGAGGATGAAGAGAGGGATGTGGGCAAATGAGACTGAGAAGAGAATTAGAAGGTGGGAAGATACTGACTGTTGGTATGACTTCACTTACTATCCCAAGACCATGTTCTGTACAGGGGAAAGCAGATATTTAGTGGCCAGAAAATATGGGCATTGAATCAGCTCCCTCTTCTGGGCCTCAGACTCCTCAACTTAAAGAAGACTGGGCATTAGTGCCAAAGTTCTGTGATTCTGAGGCTTTCTTCCAAAGAGGAGAGGAAATTTTCCCCAATTTTTTCTTTAAGAAATTCGAATCTCTTGGTGATAGCATCAAGATGGTAAAGATATCCTCAGAAAAATTTCCCATCAGAAACAACTAATGAAAGGGAAAATCCCACCTGCTTGAACTCTGAGAGATGACAGAAACAAGAAAGACTCCACAAATGCTGAATCAAAGAAAAAAAACCCACCAGAAATATGCCTGACTTGGCAGTACTTTGGCACGGGCACCTCCTGCTGTGGTCATGGACCCCAGAGCAGTGAGTTATAACTCATAGCAGTGAGTTATAACACTATACACATTCAGGCAGGGACCCAAGGTCACATGGACCCAGGGCAGAGCCCAAGTGTTGAGCACATGCATACAAAAGGGCCCTCAGGAAACAAAAGAGACCTATTGTGGAACTGTTGGTAAGTGGGACACACACCCAGCCTGGTCTCTAATCATTGGGACACATAAATGAAAAAGCAGGGTGTGCTGGTTTGAAAGGATGTACGGACCCTAGAAAAGCCATGTTTTAATCAAAATTCCATTTCATAATGGCAGAATAGTCCCTATTCAATACTGTATGTTTGAATCTGTAATTAGATCATCTCCCTGGAGATGTGATTTAAACAAGAGTGGTTGTTAAACTGGATTAGGTGACAACATGTCTCCACCCATTTGGGTGGGTCTTGATAAGTTTCTGGAGTCCTATAAAAGAGGAAACATTTTCGATAATGAAGGAGATTCACAGAGAGCAGAGAATGCTGCAGCACCACGAAGCAGAGAATCCATGAGCCAGCAAACTTTGGAGATGAAGAAGGAAAATGCCTCTTGGGGAGCTTCATGAAACAGGAAGCCAGGAGAGAAAGCTAGCAGATGATGCCATGTTCGCCATGTGCCATTCCAGCTGAAAGAGAAGCCCTGACTGTGTTCGCCATGTGCCTTCTCACTTGAGAGAGACACCCTGAACTTCATTGGCCTTCTTGAACCAAGGTATCTTTCCCTGGATGGATGCCTTTGATTGGGTATTTCTATAGACTTGTTTCAATTGGGACATTTTCTTGGCCTTAGGACTGTAAACTAGCAACTTATTAAATTCCCTTATTTAAAAGCCATTCCATTTCTGGTATATTGCATTCCAGCAGCTAGCAAAGTAGTACACAGGGTATTTTGAATATTGACCTCTTCTAGCTCTTTGGGGTGGGATACCCTAACATGGAAGTTACCAGAAACAGTAAAGTTCATGAAACAAAGGGAATACTGTTCTGCTGTAAGTATGAGTGGACCTCAGGACTGAAAATTCTAATAAAAATAAGGTACTCTGCATGGGAGAGCAGTTGAAAAAGCCATATCCACTTGGGAGGAAAATCTGCACAAAACTCTTAGAGAAGGAACAGAGGGAAGGAAATCTTCACCTGGAACTGAAACAATTGCACATTAAAAGGTTATCTTAAAAGTTGCACTCCATGTCCAGGGCAAGGAACACGTACAGGAAAACTGAAAAAATTGGAACAGTTAAACATAGGCAGCTCTAAAGGTACAGTATGAGGTGGATCAAGCATTGAACAGTCCTAACACACAACCAGTCTACAATAAAATGCCAGGTGAGAGGGAGAAACTGCCTTTTAGAGTTAACACATCAAAATAATCAGATGCCCAGACATCAGTTAAAAAAACAAGCCAAAATAAGAAGCAGGAAGATTTGGCTTAGTGAAGGGGACAAAAGAAAACTTCAGAGGAAACACAGGCTTAGAAACAACTAATTCAAGAAGTTCACACAAATCTAAATCAATTAAGAAGTTGAAGGAAAATATGAATAGAAATAAACTAAATATGGATATAAAGCTAAAGGATATTAAAACAATTGGTGAACAAAAAGAAGAATTCAACAGCTTAAAAGGAAACATAGGACATATTAAGGGGGATGAAAAATACTATAATGGGGGGTGCAAAGGTAGTTCAGTGGTAGAATTCTTACCTGCCATGCAGGAGACCTGGGTTCGATTCCTGACCCATGCACTTCCCAAAAACAAACAAACAAACAAAGTAAGAAAGAAAAACAAAAATTCAACAAATGGTGCTGCAAAAATGGGATACTCATATGGAAAAAGAATGAAATGTGACCTCTGCCATACAGCATACAAAAAAAAATACTATAATTGATGCTAAAATACACTAGAGGCATACAGTTATACTTGAACAAGCAGAAGAAAGAATCAGTGAACTAGAAGACGGGACAATTGAAGTCATGCAGTCAGAAGAACAGATAGAGCAAAAAATAGAAAAAATTCAGCAGGGTCTCAGAGATTTAAGTGACAGCATGAAGCTATCCCAGAATGAGAAGGGACACAGAGTAGAAAAAAAATATTTGAAGAAATAGCTGAAAATTTCCCAAATCTTATAAAAGACATAAACATATATCTCCAAGAAGCGCATTGTACTCCAAACACGATAAACCCTATGTGCCAATTTGAATCTGTTGTGTACCCCAGAAAAGCCAAGTTTTAAAATCCTCATTCAATATTGTTGGGTGGGACCTTTTTTATTGTTTCCATGGAGATGTGACCTACCCAATTGTGGGTGGTAAGTTTTGATTAGATGGTTTCCATAGAGATGTGTCTTCCCCCATTCAAGTTGGGGTTGCTTACTGGAGTGGAGGGAACCACTTTGAAAAAAACTTTAGAACTGACAGAGTCCACATAGCCAGAGATCTTTGGAGATGTATAGGAAAAACACCCCTGGGGAAGCCTTATGAAATGAGAAGAGAAAGCTAATACATGTCGCCATGCGCCTTCACAGCTGACAGAGGTATTCCAGATGGTATCAGCCTTTCTTTAGTGAAGGTAACCTCCTGTTGGTGCCTTAGTTTGGACATTTTCACAGCCTTAGAACTGTGAACTTGCAACTTAATAAATTATCCTTTTTAAAAGCTGTTCTGGCTTGACTCAGCGCAGCCTGCTGCAATCTGTGGAGGAACGTGCTGCCAAGCCACCATTATGCCTGACCACTTAAAGGAAGGCTTCAGCTGCATGGTCACAAACCAATTCGATCAGTTATTTAATGACAAATTGGATCCCTTCGAGGTATTGATGGTGGCAGAGAACAAGAAAAAAAAAGCCAGTGGGGGCGGCGTTGGGAGCCCTGGGGCCAAGAGCACAGCTCAGGCCACAGCCCAGACCAACTCCAATGTGGCAGGCAAACAGCTGCAAAAGGAGTCCCAGAAAGACTGCAAGAATCCACTGCCCTCCAGTGTTGGTGTGACTGACAAGAAAGAGGAGGTGCAGCTGCCCATGGCACTTAAAAAAGAAGGAATAAGACATGGTGGAAGAAGACCTGATCAACAACTTCAGGGTGAAGGGAAAATAATTGATAGGAGACTAGAAAGGCAACCACCTTGAGAATGATAATTTGAAAAGCCACTTGAAGGAAAGGATGAAGGAGGAGAATTTTCAGTTGATCGTATTTTTTCTCTGTAGACCAATGATTGACTGGCCTATCCGGGGCCATGGTGGTCTTGGAAGAGGTCGAGGAGGCCGTGGACTTGTAATGGGCCAAGGAGATGGATTTGATTCTCATGGCAAACATGAATTTGATAGGCATAGTGGAAGCGATAGAGCTTCCTTTTCATATTACAGTGGCTGAAGCATAAGGACAAACGTGGAGGTAGCAGATCTCACAACTGGGGAACTGTCAAAGGTGAGTTAACAGGGTGCTCAGAATACATTCAGAAACAAATATCTTATAATTGCAGTGACTTGGAGCAATCAAATGTGACTGAGGAGACACGTGATGGTGAAGAACATCCAGTGGCAGACATGGAAAATAAGGAGAATGAAGTTGAAGAGGTAAAGGAAGAAGGTCCAAAAGAGATGACTCAGGATGAATGGAAGGCTATTCAAAATAGGGACCAGGCAAAAGTAGAACTTAATATCCAAAAACCA
>PVIY010026650.1:0-35128 GCA_004026745.1 Myrmecophaga tridactyla | reverse complement strand
TAAGAATAACCTCCTGGATAACCTCTCGACTCTGTTTGGAATCTCTCAGCCATTGACACGTTGTCTCATTTCACTCTTCCCTCTTTTGGTCGAGAAGTTTTTCTCAATCCCTTGATGCTGAGTCTCAGCTCATTCTAGGATTTCTGTCCCACGTTGCCAGGAAGGTCCACATCCCTGGGAGTCATGTCCCACATAGACAGGGGGAGGGTGGTGAGTTTGCTTGTTGTGTTGACTGGAGAGAGAGGCCACATCTGAGCAACAAAAGAGGTTCTCTTGGGGGTGACTCTTAGGTCTAATTTTTTTTTAATTTTTAAAAAATTTATTAAAAAATGAAGAAACCAAATAAAACATCAACATATATAATCAGTAATTCACAATATCATCACATAGTTGCATATTCATCATTTCTTAGAACATTTGCATTAATTCAGAAAAAGAAAAAGACAATAGAAAAAGAAATAAAACAAACACAGGAAAGAAAAAAAAAATTATACCTACCATACCCCTTACCCGTCACTTTCATTGATCACTAGCATTTCAAACTAAATTTATTTTAGCATTTGTTCCCCCTATTATTTATTTTTATTCCATATGTTCTATTCCTTTGTTGACAAGGTAGATAAAAGGAGCATCAGACACAAGGTTTTCACAATCACACAGTCACATTGTGAAATTTATATCATTATACAATCATCATCAAGAAACATGGCTACTGGAACACAGCTCTACATTTTCAGGCAGTTCCCTCCAGCCTCTCCATTACATCTTGAATAACAAGATGATACCTACTTGATGCATAAGAATAACCTCCAGGATAACCTCTTGACTCTGTTTGGAATCTCTCAGCCATTGACACTTTGTCTCATTTCCCTCTTCCCCCTTTTGGTCGAGAAGGTTTTCTCAATCCCTTGATGCTAAGTCTCAGCTCATTCTAGGGTTTTTCTCAATCCCTTGATGCCGAGTCTCAGCTCATTCCAAGATCTCTGTCCCACGTTGCCAGGAAGGTCCACACCCCTGGGAGTCATGTCCCATGTAGAGAGGGAGAGGGTGGTAAGACTGCTCGTGTTGGCTGGAGAGAGAGGCCATATCTGAGCAACAAAAGAGGCTCTCTTGGGGGTGACTCTTAGGCCTAAATTTTAAGTAGGCTTGACCTATCCTTTGTGGGGTTAAGTTTCATATGAACAAACCCCAAAACTGGGGCTCAGCCTATAGATTTGATTGTCCACACTGCTTGTGAGAATATCAAGAATTCAACTTGGGGAGGTTGAATTTTCCCCCGTTCTCACCATTCCCCGAAGGGGACTTTGCAAATACTTTTCCACTCACTGATCAAATTACTCTGGGATTCATCGGGGCATCAGTCTGGACAAACCAACAAAATCTCATGTCCTACCCAAGGTTCCATGTACTTATGTTGTTCAACCAACTCTCTACATAAGTTATATTAGGAGATGCACTAGTGAAAATTTGTACCAAATAAACATTTTTTGCTTTAGTCTCACACATAAGTTGAAGTTTTAAAATATTAATTACCATCTATTTTCAGCACCCTGCAGTAATAACATTACTTTTTCTTCCTCATGCAGAAACATTTTTTAAATTTGTACATTTAGTCACTATTGTTATATACTCTAGGCATTCCTAGATTATACCATCTCAATCTTAATTGTCCATCTGTCTTTGTGATTTCATTTATGCTCCCAGCCCTCCTCCCTCTATCATTCTCACATTCAGCTCCATTCAGTGTTTTAACATAACTGTTTTACAGTTAGGTAGTATTGTGCTGTCCATTTCTGAGTTTTTATATTCAGTCCTGTTGCACAATCTGTAACCCTTCAGCTCCAATTACCCAATATCTTACCCTATTTCTATCTCCTGATGGTCCCCACTACCAACAAAATATTCCAAGTTTATTCACTAATGTTAGTTCACATCAGTGAGAACATACAGTATTTGTCCTTCTGTTTCTGGCCAATCTCACTCAGCATAATGTCCTTAAGGTCCATCCATGTTGTTACATACTTCATAACTTTATTCTGTCTTACAGCTGCATGATATTCCATCGTATGTATGTGCCACAGTTTGTTTAGCCACCCGTCTGTTGATGGACATTTTGGCTGTTTCCATCTCTTGGTAATTGTAAATAATGCTGCTATAAACATTGGTGTGCAAATGTCCATTTGTGTCCTTGCCCTCATGTCCTTTGAGTAGAGACAGCATACAGAAGGATCCTGTTTTTTAATCCATTCTACCAGTCTATGTCTTTTGACTGGGGAGTTTAATCCATTAACATTTAGTGTTATTACTGTATGGGTAGTACTTTCTTCTACCATTTCACCTTTTGGATTTTGTATGTCATATCTAATTTTTCTTCTTTTTACCTTTACTGATCATCTTCATTTCTACTCTTCTCCACACCTCTCTCTCCTGTCTTTTCTTATCTGCCTCTAGTGCTCCCTTTAGTATTTCTTGCAGAGCTGGTCTCTTGGTCACAAATTTTCTCAGTGATTTTTTTGTCTGAAAATGTTTTAATTTCTCCCTCATTTTTGAAGGACAGTTTTGCTAGATATAGAATTCTTGGTTGACAGTTTTTTCTTTTAGTAATTTAAATATATCAGCCCACTGTCTTCTCACCTCCATGGTTTCTGCTGAGAAATCTATGCATAGTCTTATTGGGCTTCCCTTTTACGTGATGGATTGCTTTTCTCTTGCTGCTTTCAAGATTCTCTCTTTCTCTTTGACATCTGACATTCTGATCAGTAAGTGTCTTGCAGTGTGTCTATTTGGATCTATTCTGTTTGGGGTATGCTGCACTTCTTTGATCTGTAATTTAAAGTTTTTCATAAGCGTGGGGAAATTTTCAGTGATAATTTCCTCCATTAGTTTTTCTCCTCCTTTTCCCTTCCCTTTTCCTTCTGGGACATGCACAACGTGTATATTTATCCGCTTCATGTTGTCATTCAATTCCCTGAGTCCCTGCTCATATTTTCCCAAACTTTTCGCTATATTTTCTGTTTCTTGTCAGATTTCAGATGTCCCTACCTCCAGTTCATGAATCTTATCTTCTGCCTCTTGAAATCTGACACTGTAGGTTACCATTTTTTTCATCTCTTCTACTGTGCCTTTCATTCCCATAAGTTCTGTGATTTGTTTTTTCAGACTTTTGATTTCTTCTTTTTGTTCATTCCTTACCTTCTTTATATCCTCCCTCAATTCATTGATTTGATTTTTGATGACATTTTCCATGTCCATTTGTACATTCTGAATTAATTGTTTCAACTCCTGTATATCATTTGAATTGTTGGTTTGTTCCTTTGACTTGGCCATATATCAATTTTTCTAGTGTGATTCATTATTTTTTGCTGGTGTCTAGACATTTAGTTACCTTAATTAGTTTATTCTGGAGATTGTTTCACTTCTTTTACCTAGGATTTTCTTGCAGGGTGACTGTTGTCTATCTGTTCTTTGACATTCAGTTCAGCTTATTCTGGAGCACTAGCTTAGGTTTTGTTTAACAGATAATTTTTCAGTTCTTGTTTCCTTGTTTCTTGCCCTGCTTGTATGGTGCCTCACCACCCCCCCCCCTTAGGAGGGTCTACTTAGGTATTATAGAACCCAGCCAGATTTTCCAAGACCAAACTGGCCTCCTGTCAGGAAGAAAGAGTCACCTGTGTCAGTTTTCCCTGAGTGTGAGACCCAGCAGGTTGAAAGACTTTCCTATGAAGTCTCTGGACTCTGTGTTTTTCCTATCCTGCCCAGTATGTGGTGCTTTTCTGCCTGCAGGTCCCACCAGCATAAGGTGATGCGGTACCTTTAACTTCAGCAGACTGTCCCTGCTAGGGCCATAGTAGAGACAGAGGAGAGGTTGTAGGTTGCCTTTAATCCCTTTAATTTTCCAAAGTCTGGGGTCTGAATTCCTTGAGGGAGGGAATCCACCTGAGCTGGGCCCCACCCCTCTCCTGGGGAAGGCACAGGCTCCAGAGAAGCTCTCAAACAGGCTTGTTTCTGCCTATGCCTGGGGCAGTTGCAGCCTGAGAAGCCCTGCTGCTGTATCCAAAGGCAGTCAAGCCTTTTTAGAAACACAGCCACAAAAAAGAAAGGGAAAAATCTTTCTCAGAGCAGGAACCCCATTCCTCGGGTTTGCCAATCAAGAGCATAAGTTGGTACGTTGCTTTGTGTACCTTCAGATCCTATGTGCCCCCTTCAAGGCCCAGACCCTTTCAAGTATTATGTGCTATCGGATCCAAAAAAACCTCTGCTTCTTTTTTTCTTTTTTCTTTTTCCGTCAACCCTGCTCCCTTGGCACTGGGGCAAAAATCAGCAACCTCCACTTTAACGAGGTCCAGCTGAGCTGGGGGCCTATTTTCAGTAGTCAGAATTTGTGATTTCCACAATTGGAGCTTAGTTGCATTCAGCTGCTGCTGTTAGTAAAGTCCCTTTCCTTTCCCCTCTGGGAAGCAGCCTGAGGCGGAGGGGTGCCGGCCACCACGGCTTGGGGGACTCACGGTTCTGGGGGGCTAGCAACCGGACCAGCTGGTCCAGACTGGGGTACGCTGTGTGTCCGGTCACTGATGTGGCCTCAGCAGTTGTTCTGTACTGTTCCTGTCTATTTAGTAGCTGTTCTGGAGGATGAACTAAATCCCACACCTTGCTAAGCTGCCATCATGGCACTCTCCTGACCTCTGTTCTTAACTGAAATTCTCCAAGAATTTCATTCACTAATGTTAGTTCATGTCAATGAGACCATACAGTATTTGTCCTTTTGTTTCTGGCTAATCTCACTCAGCATAATATCCTCAAGGTCCATCCATGTTGTTACTTGCTTCATGACTTTATTCCTGTCTATTTAGTAGCTGTTCTGGAGGATGAACTAAATCCCACACCTCGCTTTATTCTGCCTTACAGCTGCGTAATATTCCATGTATATGCCACAGCTTGTTTAGCCATTCATCTGTTGATAGACATTTGGGCTGTTTCCATCTCCTAGCAATTGTAAATAATGCTGCTGTGTAAACATTAGTGTGCAAATGTTTGTTTGTGTCCTTGTCCTCATGTCCTCTGAATAGATACCAATCAATGGTATTGCTGCATCATCTGGCAATTCTATACTTGGCTTCTTGAAGAATTGCCAAACTGCCTTCCACAGCGGTTGTACCATTTGACATTACCACCAACAGTGGATAAGTGTGCCCCTTTCTCCACATCCTCTCCAGCACTTGTTTTCTGTTTTATTGATAACAGCCATTCTGGTGGGTGTGAGATGATGTCTCATTGTGGTTTCGATATGCATTTCTCTAATAGGGAAGTTGAGCATCTTTTCATGTGCCTTTTAGCCACTTGTATTTCCTCTTCTGGGAAGTGTCTGTTCCTGTCTTTTGCCCATTTTTAATTGTTCTTTTTTTTTTGTCTTTTTGTTGTTGAGTTGAACAATCTCTTTATATAGTCTGGATACTAGACCCTTATCTGATATATCATTTCCAAATATTGTCTCCCATTGGGTAGGCTGTCTTTTTACTTCTTGACAAAGTTCTTTGATGCACAAAAATGTTTAATTTTGAGGAGTTCCCATTTATCTATTTCTTTCTTCAGTGTTTGTTCTTTGGGTGTGAGATCTATAAAACCACCTCCTATTACAAGTTTTATAAGCTATTTCCCTATATTTTCTTCTAAAAGTTTTATGGTCTTTGATATAATGTTTAGGTCTTTCATCCATTTTGAGTTAATTTTTCTTTGATTATGAGATATGGATCCTCTTTCATTCTTTTGCATGTGGATATCCAGTTCTCCAAGCACCACTTATTGAAGACTGTTCTGTCCCAGGCAAGTTGGCTTGACTGCCTCACCAAAGATCAATTGTCCATAGATGAGAGGGTCTATATAGGAACACTTTATTCAATTCTATTGGTCTGTATATCTATCTTTATGCCAGTACCATGCTGTTTTGACCACTGTAGCTTCATAGTACGCCTTAAAGTCAGGTAGTGTGAAACCTCCGACTTCATTTTTCTTTCTCAGGATACTTTTAGCTAGTCTTTCTCCTCCTTTTTCCTTCTCTTCTCCTTCTGGAACACCCACAACATGTATATTTGTGTGCTTCATGTTGTCATTCAATTCCTTGAGTCCCTGCTCATATTTTTCCATTCTTTTCCCTATATTTTCTTTTGCTTGTCAGATTTCAGATGTCCTGTCCTCCAGTTCACTAATCCTATCTTCTGCCTCTTGAAATCTGACATTGTAGGTTTGCATTGTTTTTTTCATCTCTTCTACTGTGCCTTTCATTCCCATAAGTTCTGTGATTTGTTTTTTCAGACTTTTGATTTCTTCTTTTTGATCATTCCTTGCCTTCTTTATATCCTCCCTCAATTTTTGATGAGGTTTTCCATGTCTGTTTGATTTTTGATGAGGTTTTCCATGTCTGTTTGAATATCCTGAATTAATTGTTTCAACTCCTGTATCTCATTTGAATTGTTGGTTTGTTCCTTTGACTGGGCCATATCTTCAATTTTCCTAGTGTGATTCATTATTTTTTGCTGGCATCTAGGCATTTAATTTCCTTAATTAGTTTATTCTGGAGATTGTTTTCACTCTTTTACCTAGGATTTTCTTGCTGGATGGCTTTGTTCTCTATCTATTCTTTGACATTCAGTTCAGCTTATTCTAGACCTCTAACATACGTTTTTTTAATGGATCTGATTTTTTTCAATTCTTGTTTTTTTGTTTCTTGCCCTGCCTGTATGGTGCCTTTTTCTTTTCCCCTTAGGAGGGTTTACTTAGGTATTATAGACTCCAGTCAGATTTTCCTAGACCAGACTGGCCTCCTCTTAGGAGGAAAGAGTCACCTGCATCAGTTTTCCCTGAGGGTGAGACTCAGCAGGTTGAAAGACTTTCCTATGAAGTCTCTAGACTCTGTGTTTTTCCTGTCCTGCCTGGTATGTGGCACTGGTCTGCCTGAAGGTCCCACCAGCATAAGGTGATGCAGTACCTTTAACTTTGGCAGACTCTCCCTGCTGGGGTGTGGTGGAGACAGAGGAGAAGATGTAGGCTGGTTTTAATCACTTCACTTTTCCAGACCCTGGGGTCTGAAATCCTTGAGGGAGGGATTCCACCTGAGCTGGGCCGCACTCCTCTCCCGGGGAAGGCACAGCCTCCAAGGAATTACTTCCTTTCCCCTGACCAGCCTCTTTGTCTCTCAGACAAGCTTAATTTCTCCCTTACCTGGGACAGTTGGAGCCTGAGAGCAGTTTTAAGTGGTAGAAACAAAGAAAAAAAATCCTTTTCAGAGCAGGAACCCTGTTCCTCGGGTTTGTTAATCAAGAGCTTAAGTTGGTACATTGCTCTGTGTATCTCCAGGTCCTATGTATCCCCTCTTTTCTTTTTAGGGTCCAGACCTTTTCAAGTATTTTGTGCTGTCTGATCCAAAAAAACCTCTGTTTTGTTTTTTTTTTTTTTTCCATCAGCCCTGCCCTCTCTGTGCCAGGGCAAAAACTAGTAACTTTCGCTTTTATTTGAGGTTTAGCTGAGCTGGGGTCCTATGTAATTAATTCCACAGTTGGAGCTTCATTGAGCCCAGTAAAGTCCTTTCCTCTCCCCCCCCCACCCAGGGAAGCAGCCTGTGGGGGAGGGGCACCAGCTCCGCGGCTTGGGGGACTCGTGATTCTGGGGAGACTCACAGCCAACTGGTCCAGGCAAGGGTACACTGTGTGTCTGGTCACTGACATGGCCCCAGCAGTTGTTCTGTACTGTTCCTGGCTATTTACTAGCTGCTCTGGAGGACGAACTAAATCCCACACCTCACTGAGCTGCCATCTTGGATTCTCCTCTCCACCTTAGGTAAGTTTCAAATCTTTGGTTCATTTGCCAGTGTCTTCTTTTGCAATTATAAAGGTGTATGTGTTCATATTTCTTCCATGGCTTACAAAATGCTATCATAGTATATACATTGTTTGGCAACTTTCCTTTTTCTTTTGACAATATATTTCTAGAGGACCACTCTATATCAGTGCATATGGATCTTTCTCATTTTTTATGGCTGCATAGTATTCCATTGCATGGATGTTCATTCAACCAGTATGTATGAATATATTATAACTTTCATGCATATATCTCTTTGTATTTTTGCCAGTGCCTCTTGGGGATAGATTCCTAGGAGCAGAACTGTTGGATGAAAGGGTCAATGCTTCTGTAATTTGTATTTAAATTGCTAAATACTCCACCTCGGGGATCATTTATTTTTACTCCCATGAGCAAATCTATGAAAATTCTACTTCCTCATAACCATATCAACAGAATATATTGTAAAACTTTTGAATTTTTCTTCAAACTCTAAGGTGAGAAATGGTATCTCATTGTCTTTCTTAATGTGCATTTCTTTTAGTAATGAGGTTGAACATCTTTCATATGTTTGGGGGATATTTTCATCTTCAATAATACTATCATCTGTTGTGTAACAACTTTTAGTGATTCTAAATAATACACATTTATGATCTCATAGTTTCTATCAGTCAGGAGTCTGGACATGGCTTAGCTGAGTCTTCTGCTTCAGGCTCTCTCTCAGGCTGCAATTAAAATGTTGGCTGGGATTGTTCTGGAGCAGCTAGAAGGAAAAATCTGAGATGATGGTATGGTAGCTGTTCTAGTTTGCTAACTGCCAGAATGCAATAAGCCAGAAATGGAATGACTTTTAAAAAGGGGACTTTAATAAGCTACAAGTTTACAGTTCTAAGGCTATGGAAACATCCAAAAGCAAGTCTATAGAAATGTCCAATTTAAAGCATTCAGGGAACGATACCGTGGTTCAAGAAGGCCAGTGAAGTTCAGGCTTTCTCTCTCAGCTAGAAGGGCACATGGCGAACACTGTCAGGGTTTCTTTCTCAAGTGGAAAGGCACATGGAGAACATGGAGTCATCTGCTAGCTTCCTCTCCAGCTCCCTGGGAAGGCGTTTTCCTTCTTCATCTCCAAAAGTCATTGGCTGGTGGACTCTCTGCTTTGGGGTTCTGTGGTGTTCTCTGCTCTCTCAGAATCTTGTGGCCTCCTCTCGTGGTTCTCTAGCTTTTTCCAAAGTGCTTCATCTTTTAAAGGATTCCAGTAAAACCAATCAAAACCCACCTGGAATGGGTGGAGACACATCGCCGCCTAATTAAGTTTAATACCCACACTTGTTAGAGTCACTTCTCTATGGAGATAAGCTAATTAAAGTTTCCAACATACAATACTGAATAGGGATTAGAAAAAAACCTTCCTTTCACAAGATTGTTTAGGAGTAAAACATTACTTTTTTAGGGTAAATAAATCCTTTCAAACTGGCACAGTAGCCCATAACAAACTCTGGGATCTGTCCTGTAACTACTTGTTGAAGAGTGCTTTGAAAACTATTGCTTTTTTCTTTCTTTGCTTGTATATATGTTATACTATACCATAAAAATAGTTTTAAAAAATGTTGACTGGGGCTGTAGTCTCATCTGACGGCTTTATTGGGGAAGAAAGTGCTGTAGTCTCATCTGAAGGCTTGTTAGCAGGACTTAGTTCCTCAATTCCTCACAAACTGTTGGCCAGAAGCGTGTTTCTTGCTATGTAGGACTCTCCATAGAGCATCTCACAATGTGGCAGCTTGCTTCATCAGAGCAAGCAAATAGGAGAGTGAGAGGGTGGCAGCAAGAGAAAGAGTGTTCAGAGGCTGAAGCAGTCTTTTCTAATCTAATCACAGAAATAATATCCCATCAGTTTTGCCATATTCCATACATTAGAAGCAAATAATTTGGACCTAAGGGATCCCACAAGGACACCAGGAAGTGGGGGTCACTGGAGCGCCACATCAAAAGCTACCTAACACAATCACCATCTGTATTTCTAGTCCATCCTTCTCTTGAGTTGTTCAGATTTTTCTTCTTGAATTTTAGGAGCACTTACTTAATATATTACAGACATTAAACCTTTGCACTTTCTGTGGCAAATACCTTTCTCAGTGTGTCATTTGTTTTTGAACTTTGCTTATGGTATTTTTGTTATGCAAATATTTTTAAAATGTTTACATATTGTCAAATCTATCACTGTTTCTTTTATTGCTTCTGGTATTTGAGTAATGTCAGGTATTTTTCCACTCCCATATTGCAAAGGCATTTATTTGCCTGTGTTTTTTTCTAGTGCCTAAATAGTTTCCTTTTTACTATATTCATTTGGAATTTATCTTGGTGGACACTGTAAGACAGATATTGGGCCAAATTTATCTTTTCCAAATGACTGTCCCTTGTCCCAGTACCACCTAATAAAAGAATCCATCCTTTCTCTACTGATTTGTGATGCTATTTTCTTCATAGACTAAATTTCCATAGATATTGGGTCTACTTCTGGACATTCTATTTGATTATTTTTGTGAATTTGTCTATTCATTTGCCACTATTAGACTATTTTAATCTTAGAGCCCTTTAAAAATAATATATTATGTTACTCGGTATTTTTATTCTCTCCCCACCCTTATGGCCTTGTCCATTTTTTCTGCTAATTCTTCCATTAACTTCATAATCAATTGTGTGGCTCCAGACTAGAAAAAAATACCTGTTCATATTTTAATTGGGATCATGCTGACCTATGCTAATTTAGGGATAAATTTCCTTGTTTATAATATTGAGTCTTCTTATTCAAGAACATAGTATGTCTTTCAATTAGTTCAAGTCCACTTTTATGTTTTTTGAGGGATGTTTAAAGTAGTTTCCTTTGCATCGGGTTGTTTCCAGTATGGGGCAATTATAGATAAAGCTTCTGTATACACTTGCATTCAGGTTTATGCATGGAAGCAATTTTCATTTCTCTTGGGTAGATAACTTGGAGCAGGATTCGCTGGAACATATGAGTCTAACTCATACTTAGACCGTCAACACGTGGCCAGCCTTGGTTACTTTTTCCATTCATCATTTGGGGTTGGGGGCTAAATATTTCTTCTCTATTAAGACAACACTTAACAGTTGTTTTATTATTATTATTATTTTACTTGTGTTAAGAGCACAGATAATGTTTACACAAATTTAGGTAACTGCTAACTGGACCTCACCCCCAACCGGGCCCCACCTGAGTTGTGGAATGCCTTTCCTGCCCAACCTTTATGGGTGGCCCTACTAGCTCCCAGACTAACTTTAAGCCCCCCGATAACTTTACTTAATGACATTCCAAAGTCACACTGATGAGGAACAACAATTTTGAACATTTACTCCCTGATTAATTAAAACATTAATTGGACACCTTTTATGTGCAACATGCCACCGAAACATTCAACCAAGAGATACAGAGCTGTTACATATACAAAACACAACCCCTGTACTCATGTGGCTTGATTGCTCACAGCTCTTCTGGCGTTTCAAAGGCCTCAATCAAAAATAAATGGCTGAATAAGTATGGCATTAGTAGATTAAAAGTTAGACTCACTTTAATCTTAGAATTCCAAGAGCAAAGGAGGCATTGAGTACGCAGGACAGAAATCAGTGGGCAAACTTGGAATGTCCTCCTCAAGTAATATTTCAGTCTTTGAGAGCAAAGTGTTTGGAAATTTCTCCATACTGTGACATATGTCTGTCAATTAATGTATGGACCATAAATGCTGCCTATTGGACCCATGTAGACTGAGTGTGCTCCAGAGAATATTAAACAGCCATGTGGACAACAGATTCTTCCTCTTTGATGGGGATTTTGTAAAATCTTGGTAGTGGTCCTTGGTAAATGTCCTGCCAGTATAAATTTGCATAATGTCCTCAGCAGGCAAGCGTAGGGAGCTGGGAGGCAAGCTCGCCCTTTCGTATTTAGTTAAATAGTTCCTGGCTTCTTTCCCATATCTTTGAAAGGACCTTAGGTCTGGCCTTGGAATGACTCCCATGTATTCTCGATGCAACTACAAGAATGACTTGTAAAATTGCTCCCTAGACAAACACCACATTTCCCCAGTGAAATCTTTCCTTCTAGCAGGCCTATTAAGGCCAACCTTACATATAGGGGCTTTGTAGAAGATTTATGGATGGAACACAAAATGATAGAACCACTTTGGTAGACAGTGTGGCCATTTCTTAAAAAGCTAACCATAGTCTTAATATACAATTCAACAATCGCGCTCCTACTTATCTACCCAAAAGAGTTGAAAACTTATGTCCATGCAAAAACCTGCATACAAATGTTTATAGTAGTCTTATGCATAATTGCCAAGATGTCCTTCAATAAGTGAATGGATTGATAAAATTATATAACGACCCGAGGATCCCTCGGAGACATGAAACCTGTGCCCTAATTCCTCTTTGAACTCCCTTTTGAATTTTCCCTTGGTATCTTTTTTTTTTTAACCTTTTTTTAATTGTAAAATATAACATATATACAAAAAAGCAATAAATTTCCAAGTATATTTTAACAAGCAGTTAGTTCTAGAACAGATTTTAAAGTTTGGTATGGGTTACAGTTTCATGATTTTTCATTTTTTCTTCTAGCTGCTCCAAGACACTGGAGACCAACAGAAATATCAATATGATTCAGCAGTCCTACTCACTTGTTAAATCCTATCTTCTCTGTTATATTCCTCCTTCTATTTAAATACATATATACAAAAAAGCAATAAATTTCAAGGTATATCACAACAATTAGTTGTGGAACAGATTTCAGAGTTTAGTGTGGGTTACAATTCCACAGTTTTAGGTTTTAATTTCTAGCTGCTGTAAGGTACTGGAGGCTAAAAGAAATATCAGTATAATGATTCAGCACTCATACTCATTTGTTAAACCCTACCTCCTCTGTATAACTCCACCATCACCTTTGATCTTTCTATCCCACTCTTTAGGGGTATTTGGGCTATGACCTTTCTAACTTTTTCATGTTGGAAGGGGCTGTCAGTAATATGGGATAAGGGGATGGAACTAGTTGATGTTCTGGAGAGGCTGGCCCCTCTGCATTTCAGGACTTATCTGGTCCAGGGACACATCTGGAGGTTGTAAGTTTCTGGAAAGTTACCCTAGTGCATGGAAACTTTGTCGAATCTTATATAATGCCCTAGGTATTCTTTAGGATTGGCAGGAATGGTTTGGGTCGGGGTTTGGCAAGTTATGATAGGTAGCAATGTCTAACTGAAGCTTGTATAAGAGTGACCTCCAGAGTAGCCTCTTGACTCTATTTGAACTCTCTGAGCTACTGACACCTTGTTACACTTCTTTTCCACCTTTTTGTCAGGATGGCATTGTTCCCACGCCACCAGGGAGACTTTCATCCCTGGATGTCATGTCCCATGTAGAGGGGAGGGCAATGCTTTCACTTGCAGAGTTGGACTTGGAAAGAATGAGGCCACATCTGCACCACAAAAGAGGTCCTCCAGAGGAGACTCTTAGGCATACCTATAGGAGGGCTAAGCTTCTCTGTTACGTACATAAGATTCACAGAAGCAAGCCTCGAGATCAAGGGCTTGGCCTATTGATTTGGGTGTCCCGAATGTTTGGCACAGTATCCAGAGTTTCAATTAAGTTATGCAGGATTAAAGGTACTCGTTCTTATTCTGGGCTCCCTGTGTTTGGATTGTTTAAATGATCTATCCAGAGAGGTTGAGTTAAATTATGTACTATAGAAAATGTAGGTTCTGGGCATAATAAAACTTTCTTCCTTTGGTCTCAAAGAGTAGGTGAGGGTCTAAAATATAGGCAATGTCTTCCTTACCCCTGTGTTCTGAATTACCTTAATCCCGACCTGATCAGCTTCCTTCTTATCCAAATACCAGGTTATACATATATAAAACAGCCCCTCAAAATCCAGAAACAACAATTACAACTTAGGACTAAAATGTGACTGCTATAAGAGCTGACAATCTAGGCCCCAGTTTTCTTATAAGTATTTTCTGATCGGATTGTACAATAGTTGCTTTTTTGTTTCTGGCTTATTTTGCCTCACCAAGTGTCCCACAGGTTCATTCACACTGTTGCGTGCCTCACGACTTCGTTCCTTTTTTGTAGCAGCACCATGTTTGATCATATACTTACACCATCGTTCACCAACCTGCTTCTCAGTCAGTGCATCTTTCAGCCACCTGCATCTACTGGGCCTCATGTATGATGTCCAAAGTCAATAGTTCACCAACACTCTCAATTTTAGATAATTTCATTGTTCCCAAGAGAAACATAGCCAATAAACATACTCTCACCAAATAGGAAATCCAAACCTCCCCCTAACTCTTGTCCCTCCCCTCATTATGTACCCCTGGTATTGCTGCAGTACTGTTGATATCTTCCTGTTAAACATAGCCCCTAGCATGCTATAGCATTTTCCCCTTGTACCCCAAAAGTATACACTCTTTGTACAAGAGTCATACCTTTGCAGTAGTTCATGCAAGAACTTATTTTTATTTGTTGTGTTAATTGGTGGGACACACGAGTCTATACAACCCCTTTCAATCATGTTCACCTTCAATATGGTAATATTACTTATAGACCCATGAGTGAACTGTCTTCACTTCTGTCTATTCTCTTACAATTAAGTTCAACCACATTAACAAACTATTCACCCATCTCAAGCTTCCGGGTATCTCTAGGTCCCCTATATTCTGTATTACAAGCTCTAATTTTACGTTTACCCTGGTCATAAAAGTGGAATCATACAGTATCTGTCCTTTTGTTTCTGGCTTATTCTACTCAGCATATGTCCTCAAGGCTCATCCATCTTGTCATGTGCTTCAGGACATCATTTCATCTTACTGCTGCATAATATTCCATCGTATGTAAATACCACAATTTGTTAATCCACTCATCTGTTGATGGGTACTTGGATTGTTTCCATTTTTTAGCAATTGTGAATAATGCTGCTATGAACGTCGATGTGCATGTGTCTGTTTGTGCCACTGCTGTCACCTCTTCTGGGTATATACCAAGTAGTGCTATTGCTGGGTGTCATGGTCAGGGACATGTGTCAACTTGGCCAAGTGGTGGTACCTGTTTATCCGGTTGGGCAAGCGCTGGCCTGTCTGTTGCAATGAGGACATTTCGTAGAATTAGATCATGATCACGTCAGCTGCATCCACAGCTGATTCCATTTGTAATCAGCCAAAGGGGAGTGTCTTCTGCAATGAGTGATGCTTAATCTAATCACTGGAAGCCTTATAAGGAGGATTCAGAGGAGACAGGCTCTTCCTGTTTCTGCTGGTGAGCCTCTCCTGTGGAGTTGGTCCAGACCCTCCATCGGAGTCGTCGGCTTCACAGCCTGCCCTGCGGATTTTGGACTCTGCGTTCCCATGGTCACGTGAGACACTTTTATAAATTTTATATTTGCAAGTGTTCCCTGTTGATTCTGTTTCTCTAGAGAACCCTAACTAATACATTAGGTCATAGGGCAGCTTGATATTTAATTTTCTGAGGAACCACCAGATTGTCTTCCATAGCAGCTGCACCATTATACAGTCCCACCAGCAGTGCCTAAGTGTCCCAATTTCTCCACATCCTTTCCAACATTTATAGTTTCCTGTTTGTTTAATTGCAGCCATTCTTACAGGTGTGAGGTGGTATCTCATTGTAGTCTTGGTCTGCATTTCCCTTATAGCCAATGAAAATGAGCATTTCTTCATGTGCTTTTGAGTCATCTGCATTTGCTCTTCAGAAAAAGGTCTATTCGTATCGTTAGCTCATTTATAATTGGGTTACTTGTTCTTTCATTGTTGAGTTGTATGATTTCTTTATGTATACAGGATATCAAACCTTTATCTGATGTATGATTTCTAAATATTTCCTCCCATTGAATTGGCTACCACTTCATCTTTTTGACAGTCTTTTGAGGCACAAAAGCATTTGATTTTGAGGAGTTCCCATTTATCTGTTTTTTCTTTTGTTGCTTGTGCTTTGGGTGTAAAGTTTAGGAAGCTACCTCCTATTACTAGGTCTTGAAGATGTTTCCCTACATTTTCTTCTAGGAACTTTATGGTACTGGTTCTTACGTTTAGGTGTTTGAACTAATTTGAGTTCATTTTATATAGGGTGTAAGGTAAAGGTCCTCTTTCATTCTTCTGGCTATTGATATCCAGTTCTCCCATGCCCATTTACTGAAAAGACTATTTTGTTCCAGTTCAGTGAATCTCGGGACGTTGTCAAAGATCACTTTACCATAGATCTGATGGCATATTTCTGTGCTTTCAATTCAATTCCATTGGTCAAGACTTCTATCTTTGCGTCAGTAACATGCTGTTTTGACCCCTGTGGCTTTATAGTAAGTTTTAAAATCGGACAGTGTTAATCCTCCCACTTCATTCTTCTTTTTTAGAATGCTTTTAGCTATTTGGGGTCTCTTTCTCTTCCAGATGAATTTGGTAACCAGCCTTTCCAAGTCTTCAAAGTAGGTTGATGGAATTTTTATTGGTACGGCATTGAATCTGTAGATTAATTTGGGTAGAACTGACATCTTAACTACATTTACATTTCCTTTCCATGAGCATGGACTGTCTTTCCACCTATTTAGATCTTTGATTTCTTTTAGCAATGTTATATAGTTCTCTATGTACAAGTCCTTTACATCCCTAGCTAAGTTCATTCCTAGATATTTGATTCTTTTAGTTGCTATTTTGAATGGAATTTTTTCCTTTGTTGACTCCTCAGTTTGGTCATTGCTTGTATATAGAAACATTATTGATTTTATAACCTGCCACCTTGCTGAATTTATTAGCTCAAGTAACTTTGTTGTAAATTTCTCAGGATTTCCCAAGTATGGTATCATGTCATCAGCAAATAATGAAAGTTTTACTTCTTCCTTCCCAATTTAGATGCCTTTTATTTCTTCTTCCTGCCTAATTGCTCTCGCTAGAACTTCTAGTACAATGTTGCATAATAGTGGTGACGGAGGGTATCCTTGTCTTAGGGGAATGCTTTTAGCCTCTCACCATTGAGTACAATGCTGACTAGGGGTTTTTCATATATGCCTTTTACCATGTTGAGGAAGTTACCTTTGATTCCTACCTTTTGACGTGTTTTTATTAGAAAAGGATGTTGAACTTTGTCAAATGCTTTTTCAGCATCAATTGTTATGATCATATGATTTTTCCCTTTCAATTTGTTAATGTACTGTATTATATTAACTGATTTTTTTACATTGAGCCATCTTTGCATTCCTGGTATAAACCCCACTTGGTCACAGTGTGTAATTCTTTTAATGTGCTGTTGGATTCTATTTGCTAATATTTCGTTGAGAATTTTTGCATCTATGTTCGTCAGGGAGATTGGTCAGTAGTTTTCCTTTCTTATAGCATCTTTACCTGGTTTGGGATTAAAGTGATGTTAGCTTCATAAAATGAGTTAGGTAGTGTTCCTTTTTCCTCAGTTTTTTTGAAAAGTTTGAGCAGGATTGGTGTTAGTTCTTTTTGCAATGTTTGATAAAATACCCCTGTGAAGTCATCTGGCCATGGGCTTTTCTTTGTAGGAAGATTTTTGATGACTGTTTGAATCTCTTTACTTGTGATTGGTTTGTTGAAATCTTCTATTTCTTCTTGAGTCAGTGTAGTTTGTTTGTGTGTTTCCAGGAATTTGTCCATTTCATCTAAATTTTCTAGTGTATGATTGTTGGCATCTAGTTGTTCATAGTATCCTCTTATGATTTTTTAAATTTCTTCAAAGTCTGTAGTAATGACCCCCCTCTCATTTCTGATTTTGTTTCTTTGCATCCTCTCTCTTTCTTTCTTTGTCAGCCTTGCTCGTGGCCCATCAATTTTATTGATTTTCTCAAAAAACCAACTTTTGGTTTTATTGATTCTATTTTTCTTTTGCTCTCCTAGTCACTTAACTCTGCTTTAATCCTTGTTATTTCTCTTTTTCTGTTTGTTTAGGGTTTGTTTGCTGTTCTTTCTCAAGTTCTTCCAGGTGAGCAGTTAAGTCCTGGATTTTTGCTCTTCCTTCTTTTTTAATATAGACATTTAGGGCAATAAATTTCCCTCTTAGCACAGCTTTTGCTGCATCTTATAAGTTCTGATATGTTGTAGTCTCATTTTCATTCATCTCCAGACAACTACCAATTTCCCTAGCAATTTCTTCTTTGACCCACTGGTTACTTAAGAGTGTGTTGTTTAATCTCCCTATATTTGTGAAAGTTCTCACTCTTTGGTGGTTATTGATCTCCAGCTTCATTCCATTGTGATCAAAGAAAGTGCTTTGAATAATTTCAATGTTTTTAAATTTATAAAGACCTATTTTGTGTCCCAGCAAATGATCTATCCTGGAGAATGTCCCATGAGCACTAGAGAAGATTATATATCCTCGTGTCTTGGGGTATAACTACCTATACATGTTTACTAAGTCTAATTCATTTATCAAATTATTTAAGTTCTCTATTTCCTTGTTGATCCTTTGCTGGTTGTTCTTCTATAGAAGAGAGTGGTATATTGAAGTTTCCTACTATTATTGTTTAAATGTTTTGTCACTCCCTTCAGTTTTGCCAATGTCTGTCTTGTGTACTTTGGAGCTCCTTGATTGGGAGCATTAGCATTTATGATTGTTATTTCTTCTTGATGAATTTCCTCTTTTGTTAATACGTAGTGTCCTTCTTTGTCTCTTATGATGCCTTTACATTTACAGTCTATTTTATCTGATATTAGTATAGCTACTCCTGCTTTCTTTTAGTTACAGCTTGTGTGGAACATCTTTTTCCATCCTTTCACTTTCAATCTATTTGTATCCTTGGATGCGTCTCTTATAAGCAGCATATAGCTGGATTATATTTCTTAATCCATTCTGCCACTCTGTTTCTTTTAATTGGTAAGTTTAGTGTGTTAAAATTCAAAGTTATTACTGTAAAGAAATTTATTTATTTATTTATTTATTTTTTAAAATACAAAAAAACACCAAATAAACACAAACATTCCTATTTTGATCATTCCGTTCTACATATATAATCAGTAATTCA
The DNA here is from genome assembly GCA_004026745.1 of Myrmecophaga tridactyla. Lineage (NCBI taxonomy): Eukaryota > Metazoa > Chordata > Mammalia > Pilosa > Myrmecophagidae > Myrmecophaga > Myrmecophaga tridactyla. The sequence continues at coordinate 16,251 of PVIY010026650.1, read as the reverse complement.
CAATATCATCACATAGTTGCATATTCATCATCATGATCATTTCTTAGAACATTTGCATCAATTCAGAAAAAGAAATAAAAAGACAACAGAAAAAAATTCATACATATCATACCCCTCACCCCTCCCTTTCATTGATCACTAGCATTTCAAACTAAATTTATTTATTTATTTATTTTGAATTTCCAAGTACATTTTAACAAGTAGTTATAGAACAGATTTTAAAGTTTGGTAAGGGTTACAGTTCCAAGATTTTTTGTTTTTTCTTCTAGCTGCTCCAAGACACTGGAGACAACAGAAATATCAATATTCACCAGTCATACTCATTTGTCAAATCCTATCTCTTGTGTTATACTCCTTCTTTTTAAATTAAAAATATACATAAAGGCAATAAATTTCAAGATACATTTCAACAATTAGTTGTGGAACAGATTTCAGAGTTTGGTATGGGTTAAATTCCCCAATTTTAGGTTTTTATTTCTAGCTGCTCTAATGCCTGGAGGCTAAAAGAAATATCAGTATAATGATCCTTGATTTTTTTCTTTTTGAGTTGAGCTAACATTTTTATTTTTATTTATTTATTTTTTTAAATACAAAAAACATCAAACAAACACAAACATTCCTATTTTGATCATTCCCGTTCTACATATATAATCAGTAATTCACAATATCATCATATAGTTGCATATTCATCATCATGATCATTTCTTGGAACATTTGCATCTATTCAGAAAAAGAAATAAAACGAAAACAGTAAAAAAAGAAATTATACATACCATACCCCTTACCCCTCCCTTTCACTGATCACTAGCATTTGAAACTAAATTTATTTTAACATTTGTTCCCCCTGTTATTTATTTTTATTCCATATGTTCTATTTGTTTGTTGACAAGGTAGATAAAAATAGCATCTGACACAAGGTTTTCACAATCACACAGTCACATTGTGAAATTTATATCATTATACAATCATCATCAAGAAACATGGCTACTGGAACACAGCTCTACATTTTCAGGCAGTTCCCTCCAGCCTCTCCATTATATCTTGACTAACAAGGTGATATCTACTTAATGCATAAGAATAACCTCCAGGATAACTTCTCGACTCTGTTTGGAATCTCTCAGCCATTGACACTTTGTCTCATTTCACTCTTCCCCCTTTTGGTCAAGAAAGTTTTCTCAATCCCTTGATGCTGAGTCTCAGCTCATTTTAGGGTTTCTGTCCCACGTTGCCAGGAAGGTCCACACCCCTGGGAGTCATGTCCCACATAGACAGGGGGAGAGTGGTGAGTCTACTTGTTGTCTTGGCTGGAGAGAGAGGCCACATCTGAGCAACAAAAGAGGTTCTCTTGGGGGTGACTCTTAGGCCCAATTTTAAGTAGGCTTAGCCTATCCTTTGTGGGGTTAAGTTTCATATGAACAAACCCCAAGACTGGGGGCTCAGCCTATTGATTTGGTTGTCCACACTGCTTGTGAGAATATCAAGAATTCAACTTAGGGAGGTTGAATTTTCCCCCGTTCTCACCATTCCCCGAAGGGGACTTTGCAAATACTTTTCCACTCACTGATCAAATCACTCTGGGATTCATTGGGGCATCACTGTGGACAAACCAACAAAATCTCATGTCCTACCCAAGGTTCCATGTACTTATGATATTCAATCAAGCCATCTACATAAGTTATATTAGGAGATACACTAGTCAAAATATAAATTTTGTACCAAATAAACATTTTTTTGCTTTAGTCTCACACATAAGTTGAAATTTTAAAATATTAATTACCATCTATTTTCAGCACCCTGAAGTAATGACCTTCCTTTGTTCTTCCTCATGCAAAACCATTTTTAAAATTTGTACATTTAGTCACTATCATTATACACTCTAGGTCATTCCTAGATTATACCATCTCAATCTTTATCGTCTATCTTTCTTTCTGATAAAGGCATTTCTTGAATCCACCATCTTATCCTTTGGATTTTATTTGTCAGATCTATATATTATTTTCCCTCTTTCTCTTTTTATCCCTTAAGTTACCCTTACTGATGCTCTTCAATTCTGTGCCCACCTCCAGAACTCCCTCTCCTGTCTTTTGTTTCAGCCACCAGTACTCCTTTTAGTATTTCTTATAGGGCTGGTGTCTTGTTGACAGATTCTCCCAGCCTTTGTTTGTCTGTGAAAATTTTTATCTCTCCCTCAGTTCTGAAGGACAATTTGGCTGGCTACAGAATTCTTGACTGGAAGCCGTTCTCTTTCAGGATCTTAAATATCTCATACCACTGCCTTCTCACTTTCATAGTGCCCATTGGGTAGTCCAAACTCAGTCTTATGTGGCTTCCCTTGTATGTAGTTGTGTTGGTTTGAAAAGATTTATGTACACTAGAAAAGCCATGTTTTAATCCTGATCAGTCTTGTGGGAGCAACAGTTTCTTCTAATCTCTATTCAGTACTATGGGCTGGAAACTTGATTAGGTTATCTCCACAGAGATGTGACTCAATCAATTGTGGATGTTAAACTTGATTAGATGGAGATGTGACTCCACCTGTTCTATGTGGGTCTTGGTTCGTTTACTGGAATCCTTTAAAAGAGGAAGCATTTTGGAGAAAGAACCATGAAGCAGAGAGTCCACCAGCCAGTGACAGGGGTGTGGGGCAGGGATACACAGGGGATTTCAGGGTGGGGGTGCTTGGAGCATGGGGGCGGATGGGTGGCAGGGTTCTGGTGCGTGAGGTGTGGGGGGAGTCATGGGTCTCAGGGCAGGGGCAGTAAATGTGAGCATAGCACGTTGAAGGAACACAGCTTGGCCTACTTCCTAGTCCCTGTCTCCCTGTCCAAGCACTCCTGAGAGCTCCGGACTTCTGTTTGGAAAGTGGAAAGGCTGTCTGGACTAGCTGGATGGTCTCCAGTCTTCTACGTCTCAATTCTTCAGCTTTTGCAACCAGGGCCTCCGCATGTGCTGTCTACGGCCCTCTCAGGTCACCTGCACCCTGGAGCCATCCCAGTCACCTTCCCATCGCTTTTCTATCTGTTTCTTGGAGCAGGGGTGCACTTGACCTATCCTATTCTGCCATCTTCCCAGAACTCTATCCTTTAGCTTTTATTTGTCAGATCTATGTATTCTTTTCCCTCTTTCTCTTTTAATCCTTTATACTACTGTTACTGGTACTCTTCAATTTTGTGCCCTCCTGCAGAGCTCCTGCTCCTGTCCTTTTTTTTTTTTCAGACAGTATTCCCTTTAGTATTTCCTGTAGGGCAGATCTCATTAACAAGTTCTCTCAGCATTTGTTTGTCTGTGAACATTTTAATCTTTCTCTCAGTTTTGAAGGACAACAACCTGGCTGGATAAAGAATTCTTGGCTAGAAGCCTTTCTCGTTCAGAATTTTAAATATATCATACCACTGCCTTCTTGCTTCCATGGTTCCTGTTGAGTGGCCCAAACTTAGTCTTATGTGTTTTACCTTATATGTAGCAGATAGCTTTTCTCATGCTGCTTCCAGGATTTTTTCTCTTTGACATTTGACGGTGTGATTCATGTATCTCTTGGAGTAGATGTATTTAGATTTATTCTATTTGGAGTTCATTGAGCCTCTTTGGTTTGCATATTTAAGCCTTTCACAAGGGTTGGGAAGTTTTCCCTGATTATATCTTTAACTGACTTTCCCAGCCTTTACTCTTCTTTTCTCCTTCTGGGACACCAGCGGTTCTTACATTTGTGTGCCTCTTGGTGTCCATCATTTCCCTGAGATCCAGTTCCAGCTTTCCATCTTTCTTGCCATTTGCTCTTTTGCGTGCTCTAGTTCAATTGTCCTGTCTTCTAGCTCACTTATTCTTCTTTCTGCTTCTTCAAATCTGCTATTGTGTGCCTCTAGTGTATTTCTAATTTGGTCTACTGTATCTTTCATCTCTATGAGATCTGCCATTTTTCTATTTAATCTTTTGAATTTTTCTTTATGCTCTTCTAGTGTCTTCCTGATATCCTTTGTTTCTTTATAAATATTCTTGAGTAGTCGTTTCATATGCTGTGTACCCTCCAGAGTTTTGATATGGTTATTTGGCTGGGCCATTTCTGCTTGGATTTTCACATGCTTTATGATTTTCCGTTGTGTTCAGTGCATTTGATTTTCTTTGTAAGGTTATTTGCAAGTTGGTTTTCTTCACTCATCTAAAGCTTTGTATTTGCTTGTTGTTTTTTTTTTAATAACTTTAAAGATCAAATTTATTTGGAAAAACAAAAACCCACAATGCAAAGGATGGGGATTTTATATCCCAAGACATTTCCCAGGTATTAAGTCTGTAGATTACAAGTCATTTCATAGAATATATTTTTGCACAAATTTTACATGTATTCAGGAGCTAGACATAAATTAATCCCTGTTTCTATTTTAACAGTGGGGACAAATATAGGGGAATGGGAAAGAACAGTTTTGGATACAACTATTTGGAAGAAGAGTATACTTGAACAGGGCAAACCCTACCTTTTCATCATATAACAGCAAATAGTTAAAAAAAACAAAACCAAAAACCTTTCACCCTTGGGTATCTTTCTCTAAAAGCCCGCTTTCTAGCTACTAGCCAATCCATGCCAATAATTCAAAATTCACTTGAAATACCTTTTCTGTCTGCTGGGTAAATGATTCATTATGCCCACTGCCTCAGCACATGTGAACCAACACCCTCCATGGCTGGACAGGGTCTAACCTAGGACTGATGTGAGAAAGGCTTGCAAACAAGAAACCAACATGACATTTCTCTGCAGGTACCAATACTGCCCATGGTGGAAAGGACACCATCTACCAAGCTGACCCCTATAAAATGTGCACACAAAAGCAGAAAAGTTAAGCTTTTTGTTGCAAGAGAAGCCAGGACCTTGTTAAAATAAATAGTTTCTCCATCATTTATTCTCTCAAGGGAAGCTTGACAAACACACACACATATTGGTCCAGTCCACATTATAAACCCAAACTGTGGGATTTCAGTAGAGAGAGGAGGAAATTAGTAAAAAATGAAGTAAAAATAAACCGAGTATTTACTTGGTCTTGCATTGAAGATTTCCTTTTGCACTTGGTTTGTCAAACCAAGGCTTGAGTTTCATGTAGGGGTTACAATTCTACTTGCATGTCTATTAAAAGTTAGACAGGGGTATTTCAATAGTAGAATGTCTGCCTGCCATGTGGAAGACCTGGGCTCAATTCCTGCCCCATGCACCAGTCCCCCAAAAATAAAATAGAAATATGAAAAAAATGTAAAACACACCTTAACAGTATTAGACCCCTAAGTCAGACGGAGACACCCTAAGATATATTTGGAATGAACTCAGACTGGTACCCACGGAAGGGAAAGAAAATAACTTTTTAAAAAACCATAAAATTTTTAAAAATAAAAAATAAATGTATTAAGACATATAAATTAAAAATTAATAATAATAAATTACAGAAAATAGATTTTAAAAAGCAGAAAAAAGGAAAAAACCTGGACAAGCGCTTCCCAGCTTGCACTAACGGCTTCTTACCAGCAGGTGGCACTCTGAGGTACCGCCTCCCCCTCCCTCAAGCTCCCCCTCCCTTACTGCAGCAGCCGGTCTGCACTTACCACTTCGCACCAGCAGATGGCACTCCCGAGACACCTTCTGCTCTCATGCCTGCTGTTCTGTGACAGAAGCCTCTGGCCGGGATGACAGCGGGCATGGCGAGGGGGCTGCTCCCGGCCGGCGGCTGCAGGACAGCTGGTTCTGGTGTGGGACAGGAGAGTGGACAGCAGCACCCCGGGGGAATAGCCGATCCACAGCACCTGGTGCCTGGTGGATCTGCCACGCACCATGCCCGACAGGACAGCTATTCGTGGTACCCGGCTCTGTGACTGCTTCTGGTGCTCAGAGGCCCAGCCGGGCCTGTCCCAGGGATGTTTCCCCAGCCAGCAGCGGCGGCAGGCGGGAGCAGAGGGACGGTCAGCTCCTTCTGATCTGCAGCACCGCACATGCCATAGCCCACCCCCAGTGGGGGTCGCAGCCAATCCAACCCACCTTGCCCTCTCCACCCCAAATTCCCGCCTCTCTCCTCTCCAAGAATCACTGAAGACTCTCTCCAATCACTCACACCCCCAGGACTGCAGTCCCAGTCATTCTCTCCCTGACCTCTTTCTTGTCCCCCAAAGCAGGGGCAACTTCAATCCACCCCACTCTGCCGTTTTCCTGACATCCCCAATGCCCCAGTATTAGGAGAGCCGGGAAGCATTGCATCTCATGGCAAGGACCCTTGCCATCTATGTCTGTGTGACCTTGAGTAAGTTACTTAACCTCTTTGTGCTCAATTCCTTCATCTATAAAATGGGGACCATAATTGTGCCACCATCATAAGGACTGAGTTAACATTGTAAAGCCCGTAGAATAGGGCCTGACCCACATAAAGCCTTTAAATGTTGGCTGGGCATCTTTCCATCCCTAGTCAACATTTCTTTCTCTTCTCAAGCGTATCTGCTATCCCCCAAACACTTGAGCTTTTGAGTCCTGCCATGAGGCTCAGAGGTAAAATTATAAAGTGAGACGAATGGAATCTTTCAAATTTGGTCTTCAGAATAATCCTGCCCCCAACCAGCCTGGTTTCAGACACAGGGAGACCAAAAGGTCCCCTGGGCTGCACAGCCACCTGCTCCTTCCTGAGCCCCTCTCACCATCAAAACTCACGGCTCTTGGGGTGGGGTGGGGGTGGGGGGCACCACGCTGGCAGCCGACCCTACGTCAATCTCACCAGTGTTTCTTCCGAAGTAGTCAAACTGCTGCCTTGGTGTGATTAGAAAGCACAGTCCCCAAAGATTGGGGACGAGGGCTGCAGTATTGGGCATCAGGCTTCCCAGCCAGGGGGCAGAGTTCAGAGCCCCTGGCCCCCTTCACCTGGGCTGTTGTCAACATTGTCCCCACAGAGGGCCACGCTGCACAGGCCTCTTCTGATTCGCTCCAGGGCCACACGGCAGAGGGGAAACCCGAGAGTTTTCTAAGCATCCCAGTTGCTTACTCCCAAGGATAAGAACTGACAAGAGATTATAATTAAGTGGGTTCACAATCTGAATGTTGTTTCAGATACTTGCTCCATGTAAAATACATCAGAAGTTTTTTTTTTTAAGACGCCAACGTCTCTAAAGCTGGAATTTTGAGCAAGTGGTAGGTAGAAAAAAACATAATAAGAGCAGTCATTATTTGTCGCGTTTAGCGTATTGTGCCCTTCACGGTCATATTTAGTACGTTTTTAGTTCAAAAAGTCTATATGCTTATAAAAGATGCACGACCTATAGTCACAATATGTAAATACGAAATGAAAATCTCTACCTCACCCAGTTGGTCTTGAAGACTTGTGTGCATCCTTCTAAACTTTTTAAAAAGTATATGTAGGGGGCAGTGCAACGGTGGCTTGTGGCAGAATTCTCACCTGCTGTGCCGGAAACCCAGGTTCGATTCCCAGAGCCTGCCCGTGCCAAAAAAAAAAGTATATGCATGCACTTCCCCGTCTCTAAAAAAAATTCAGCAAATGGTGCTGCAATCACAGGGTAGCCACATGGAAAAAGAATGAAATGTGACCCCCACCATAAAGCATAGAAAAAGAAAAGTATATGCATGTGTTTGTATATCTAAAGAGAACCCTATTTGCTTTTCTTATGACAAAAATGGTCATACTCTATGCACTGATGTTCATTTTGCTTTTGGGCTATGTCATGGTTAGGGACATGTGTCAACTTGGCCAAGTTGTGGTACCTGTTTATCCGGTTGGGCAAGCGCTAGCCTGCCTGTTGCAATGAGGACATTTCATAGGATTAGGTCATGATCACGTCAGCTGCATCCACAGCTGATTCCATTTGTAATCAGCCAAAGGGGAGTGTCTTCTGCAATGAGTGATGCTAAATCTAATCATGGGAAGCCTTTTAAGGAGAACTCAGAGGAGACAGGTTCCATTCCTGCTTCGGCTGGTGAGCCTCTCCTGTGGAGTTCATCCAGACCCTCCATCGGAGTCGTCGGCTTCGCAGTCTGCCCTGTGGATTTTGGACTCTGTGTTCCTGCGGTCACGTGAGACGCTTTTATAAATTTTATATTTGCAAGTGTTCCCTGTTGATTCTGTTTCTCTAGAGAACCCTAACTAATACAGGCTATAACACAGGGGGTTCTTCAGGCAGTTGATATAGATGAACTCATTCTACGTAATGGCCATATAATATTCCAGGGGAGTCCTAGATGAGCCGTAATTTATTTAAGCAGTCCACTACTCACAGACATTTAGGTTATTTCCCATTTTACTCTGTTGTAAACATCGCTGAAGCTAACCTCCCTTTGCACATGTTTTTGCAGAAACTGGTGACTCTCTTGGCATCACTCAGAATTGGAGTTGCTGGATGAGAGGTATAAACATCTTAAGTTTTGATCGACACAGCCAAACTGTGCTCCAAAAATGGTTTGCAAGTTGATACCCCCACCATGGCTAAGGATTTCTAGGCTTCTTTTATGCTTATGTAAAACATTTAGAATCCTAATGGCAGGGTGATGTGTAAATAGAACCCCCTGAGTGTAACTTTTAGACAAGAAAGCAAGACATAAATTTTGAGCATTTTTGAAACCATGGCTCATGAGTCCAATGTGTTTGTTCATTCTTTTCCCCCTGGTGCTCCTGGCTTGACTTCATAACTCCTTTCTAGTCAACCCAGAATGCAGCAGCACTTGCTCTGGAAAATGTTTGGCCTCTTTCTTAGCTATTTATCTTGGGCTTTCAGCCTGGGCCCAGCACACAGCAAGTTCTGGCGAGTGTGGGAAGTCAGCAGCGACATTGTTCCCATAGTGTTCCTTAGACTTTGGGAAGCTTTTTGTTTTCAAAAAAAAAATTTTTTTTTTTTTAATTTTCAAATTGTTGACATCTTTGGGTGTGTGGTTGAGTCGCCGGTACGTGGTCAGGGCAACATGAGCTGGGCCAGTTCTAATGCAGTTGGGTAAAGGCAGGACCTGGTGCTTCTAGATACCCTTAGGCAGTCAGCAGTCTGGATTTTTGGGCTCGGTCACCCTTTTGGTTGGCTGCAGCAATGGCCCATACCCAGGTTTCCTCCAAGCGTGTTACAACAATGCCACCATCTCTCCTCTCTTCAGTTGTGGCTGTGATTTTGCTGTGGACTTTTTTTGGTCAAACCACCCTTAACTTTCCTATTGGTAAAGAAATATTAACGAGGAAACACCTTTCTTAAATGAAATCAAGAGGCAGACATTTGGAGATGCTAAACTCAAAGATGAAATCCAGAGTTTGCCCCAGAGAAGCTAAGTGCGGGCCCAGAGATGCTCAGGGAGAGCCGCTCCGACGTCCGAAGCCAGAGGGTGTCTTTCTCTGGATGCCTTAATGTGGACATTTTTGCAGCCTTAGGACTGTAAATATCTAACCTAATAAATCCCCTTTGTAAAAAAAAACACCTCTCATGTGTGTCCCCCCAGGAATCATGGCTGCCTCCCTGTCGCAAGTAAGTTCTGCCATGTTCCCCTGTGAGAAATGCTTCACAAGACGGCGGAATGAAGCCCATGACTGCGACCCGATTTTCTAAACAAAAGGTCTGAACAGTGGACTTTTACTTTGGGAATGGCTGTCGAGAGTTTTCTTAAATCAATTTCCTATGACATATAACATTGTCCTAATTATCTACTCATTGCAAATAAACCAGATTTATTTGGTATCTCAGAGTGTGTCTGACGCTTATATTCTCCTCTTCAGCTCCATCCTGTAAATCTAGTCCTTTCCTTGAAGCCTTTCACTTTCTGGAACCTGCAGGCAAACATGTTCTGTACATACTCTTCAAATGACTGAACAGTGGGTGACTACACCACATGGCATTTCTACTTCTAGGGCATCTAGAGAATTCCACGTTCAAGAGAAATAAAAACATTCCACACAAAACCTCCAGCACATATGTTTACAGCAGCATTATACGTAAGAGCCAAAAGGTGGAAACAACCAAAATGTCCACCAGCAGACGAATGGAGAACAAAATGTGGTCTGTCCATACAATGGGATGTTGTTTGGCCATAAGAAGCAACGGATTTCTGATACTTGCCATGACATGGAAGAATTTTGAAAATGTTATGCTAAGTAAAAGAAGCCAGACACAAAAGTCTTTACATATCATGTGATTCCATTCATATGAAAGCCTGGAACAGGGAAATCTAGAGAGACCGAGAGTATACTGGTGGCTGCTTAGGGCTAGAGGCTGGGGGCAGAGATGGGGAATGGAGGGGAGGGGGTGATGGCTGAAGGGTATGGGGTTTCTTTTGGAGGTGATGGAAATGCTCTAACATTGATTCTGGTACAAGTTGCCCATATTGTGACCATACTAAAAACCACTGACTTCTGCACTTCGATGGGGGAATTGCATGGAATGTGAATTAGCATCTCAAAGCTGGGGAAAAAATCAAAGGCAGGAAAAAACCTTGTAATACAAGCAGGCAGGAATCGCGTCGATGAACACAACCAACTCCGAGCGGAATCAGAGGCTATAAATAAACTCACAGATGTGCAAGGAACAATAATCCTGTTTCGAGCTCAGAGGTCTCTAAGGCGTTGCAAATGCTTGGGTTGGAGCAGGGTTCTCAGCCCCAGCAGGGCCGCTGTTTGCAGCCGGATTCTTTGCCGGGAGGGGGCGTGGGGCGGCGGGCCAGCCTGCGCGCTGCGGGGTGCTTGCCAGCTTCCCGGGACCCCGTCTTCTAGTAGTAGAGCGCCCGCCCTCCAGCTGTGACCCCCCCCCCAGACTGTGTCCAGGCATGGCCAGACGTCTCCTGGGGGACAATGCCCGAAGGCAGCCGTGGCTGCGTGAGTGGGCTGTCCCAGGTTTAAACTCCCTGCCTCGGGCGTTCGGATTCAAGGGTCCTCTAGAAGCCCGCCTCGCCCGCCCTGGGGTGCCCTCACCCTCATGGGGCACGGAGAAACGAGCCCGAGCGAGAGTCCAGCCACTATCAGGGTGTGGAGGGCCCCGCCGCCCCCCACGAGCTGGGACAGGGCGGGGGGCAGACCCGGGGAGAGCTGCCGGCCTCCTGCGCACGGCTCCTGGGCGGCCAGCCCTGGGCGGAGGCCGCCCTCCCGCCTCCGCCTGGAAGGGCTCGTGCGCGCCCCCCAGCGGGCGGCCCCGGGACTCCCGGAGGGGTTTCCAGCGGTGTTGCTTGTGTCCTCAGGGACATCCGAGGTCTCAGTGACCAGTTTTCCAGAGTCATGCCGTGCCGCACATACTGCGGGCCGTTAGGATTTGGACTCCGGAGCCGGGAATTTGCGTTACGTGTACAGACAATAAAATGCCCCGCGGCGCGGGGGCGGCCCGTCTCCCTTCCCCTGGGCCCCGACTCCCTGTGCCCCCAGCTCTCACGGCGGCAGAAGCTACAGGGCCAGACCGTAACCTGCAATTATTTGGGTCCAATTTCCCAAGCACTTGCCCTTCTATTATACTAGGCTTTTTGGGGGGAGTGGGCTGGGGAAGGGGACTGAATGTACCAACAGCTACCATAGGATCTCTCCAAAAGCCACTCAGCAGGTTGAAAGAAGCCTTGTGATATCAGACCCACTCACTCACACTGCCTGCCTCCGCTGCTTGTTTTAATATTTTTATTGCAAAAACTTAACACGTGAACATACAAACATTCTTGACATGCAAACATTCCATACACGGTGGACACTCAGTGGCTCACAATATCATCACATGGTTGTGTATTTATCACCATGACCATTTTTTAGGACATTTGCATCACTCCAGAAAAAGAAATAAAAAGAAGAAAACCTCATACATCCCATACCCCCTACCCCTCCCTCTCATTGACCACTAGTATTTCAGTCTACTCAATTTATTTTACCTTTGTTCCCCCTATTATTTGTTTACTTTTTAATCCATACTTTGTACTCATCTGTCCATTCCCTGAATAAAACAGGACCATCAGACACAAGGTTTTCGCAATCACACAGTCACATTGTAAAAGTTGTACCATTATGCAATCATCTTCAAGAATCAAGGATGCTGGAACACAGCTCAAATGTTTCAGGTACTTCCCTCCAGCCACTCCAATACACCATAAACTAAAAAGGGATAGCTATATAATGCATAAGAATAACGTCCAGCATAACCTCTTGACTCTGTTTGAAATCTCTCAGCCGCTGACACTTTATTTTTTCTTATTTCTCTCTTCCCCCTTTTGGTCAAAAAGGTTTCCTCAATCCCTTGATGCCAGGTCCCAGGTCATCCTGGGATTCCCGTCCCATGTTGTCAAGGAGATTTACACCCCTGGGAGTCATGTCCCATGTAGAGAGGTGGAGGGCAGTGGGTTCACTTGCCGTGTTGGCTGAGAGAGAGAGGCCACATCTGGGCATCAAAGTTCTCTGGGGGTGACTCTTAGGCCTAATTTTAAGTAGGCATAGCCTATCCTTTGCAGGGATAAGCTTCATAGGGGTGAACCCGAAGACCGAGAGCTTGGCCTATTGATTTGGTTGTCCCCACTGCTTGCAAGAATATCAGAAAGTCTCCAAATAGGAAAGTTGAATCTTTCCCTCTTTCTCCCCATTTCTCTAAGGGGACCCTGCAAATACTTCTTTATTCACTATCCAAATCACTCTATAGGGGCATCACACTAACCTGGACAAACCAACAAAATCTCATGCCCTAGTCAAAATTCCATGTACTTGACTCCCAGGGGTGTGGACCTTCCTGGCAACGTGGGACAGAAAGAGACTCAGCATCAAGGGATTGAGAAAAACCCTAGAATGAGCTGAGACTTAGCATCAAGGGATTGAGAAAACCTTCTCGACCAAAAGGGGGAAGAGTGAAATGAGACAAAGCGTCAATGGCTGAGAGATTCCAAACAGAGCCGAGAGGTTGTCCTGGAGGTTATTCTTATGCATTAAGTAGATATCATCTTGTTATTCAAGATGTAATGGAGAGGCTGGAGGGAACTGCCTGAAAATGTAGAGCTGTGTTCCAGTAGCCATGTTTCTCGAGGATGATTGAATAATGATACAGCTGTCACAATGTGCCTGTGTGATTGTGAAAACCTTGTGTCTGATGCTCCTTTTATCTACCTTGCCAAGAAACGAGTAGAAAGTATGGAATAAAAATAAATAATGGGGGAACAAATGTTATAATAAATTTAGTTTGAAATGCTAGTGATCAATGAAAGTGAGGGGTAAGGGGTATGGTAGGTATAATCTTTTTTTTCTGTTATTGTTTTATTTCTTTTTCTGAATTGATGCAAATGTTCTAAGAAATGATGAATATGCAACTATGTGATGATATTGAGAATTACTGAATATATATGTAGAACAGAATTATATGTTAATGTTTTTGTTTGTTATTAATTTTTTAATTAATAAATAAATTTTAAAAAAAGATTCCATGTACTTATGGTGTTCAATTAAACTGACCATACAAGATAAATTAGGAAATGCACTACCCAAAATATAAATTTCGCACCAAATAAAGATCTCTCCCTTTAGTCTCAGACAGAAGTTGAAGTTTTAAAATGTGAACGATATCATCCTTTACCCTGTATTCTGATATACCTTAGTCCTATCCAGGTCAGCTTCCTTCATATCTCTACGCAGTACCTGTGCCAGTTTGAAAGGATGTACGTACCCTAGAAAAGCCATGTTTTAATCCTAATCCCATTTTGTAAAGGCAGCATTTTTTCTAATCCCTATTCAGCATCGAATGCTTGAAACTAATTAGATCATCTCCCTGGAGATGAGACTCAAGAGTAGTTGTTAAACTGGATTAGGTGGAGGCATGTCTCCACCCATTCCAGGTGGGTCTTGATTACTTTACTGGGATCCTATAAAAGAGGAAACATTCCGAGAAAGGGGGAGATTCTGAGAGAGCAGAACGACATAGCCACAAGAAGCAACGATTCCACCAGCCAGTGACCTTTGGAGATGAAAAAGGAACATGCCTCCCGGGGAGCTTCAAGAAACAAGAAGCCAGGAGAGAAAGCTAGCAGATGATGCCGTGTTCACCATGTGCCCTTCCAGGTGAGAGAGAAGCCCTGACCGTGTTCGCCATGTGCCTTTCCAGATGTAAGAGAAACTCTGACTGTGTTCGCCATGTGCCTTCTCACTTGAGAGAGAAACCCTACCTCACTGGCCTTCTTTCCCTGGATACCTTGGATGGGACATGTCTATAGGCCTGAAAACTGAAACTAGCAACTTATTAAATTCCCCCTTTTAAAAGCTGTTCTGTTTCTGGTATATTGCATTCTGGCAGCTAGCAAACTAGAACAATCCCTGATCACTTTTCCAACTTTTTAAACAGTTCCTGTATGGGGCACTGCTGACTTTCATAGCTTCAGAGCTCTAACTCTGAGCCTCAGGTGTCACATAAATACCCGAAGTTTCTGGGAAAGGCCATGTTATATACAAACAGCTCAGTATCTCAGAATTTAGAACTGACAGTTACACCTCGCGAACAGATGTGACTGCTGGAAGAGCTTACAATCTAGGACCCTTTACAAGATGCCCCAACCTGATAACCCATGTTCTCCACTTCAGTTCACCAAATTTTTTATAGTTAGTCCATATGATTGAGACATGGTAATATTTGTCTTTTTGTTCCTGACATTTCATTCAACATACAGTCCTTAAGGTTCATTCACCTGGTTGCGTGCCTCACAACATCATTCCTTCTTGTGGCCACTGAATAGTCCATTGTATGCATGTACCACAGTTTCCCCTTCCCGTTCCTCACTGTACCTAAGGGCACCCCCATTCATTGTGGATCATGAACAAGGGCCGCCAGAAACACCAGTGTGCAAATGTCCCTTCCTGTCCCCCAATCAGCTCCTCTCGGTATGTGGCGACCCCACCCCTAGCCTCCTGTGGAACCCCACCCTGCCCTCCAAGGGGCCGCACCTCTCCTTTCCCCACCGGCAGTGAACAAGTGCATCTCTTTCTCCGCCTTTTCCTTAGCACTGGTTTCTCTCTGTTCATTTTCAGTTTTATTCACACATCATACCATCCAGCCTGAGTGTACAGACATGACTTCACCACCATACTCTATCTGAAGACATTTCCTTTTCTTCCATAAAAAATCCATACCCCTTTCCCAATCCCCCGTCCTGTTGACATGCAGTTTGGCATGAAGCCTTTGTTACAGTCAGTGGAAGCATATTACAATGTTACCATTGACTACAAACCCTGGTTTACATTGATTGTACTTTTCCCCATATGCCATCTATTTTCAACACCCTGCAATGCTGACATTCCTTTGTTCTCCCTCCTGCAAAAACATTTTTAAATTTGTACATTTAATCACCATCATTGTGCCCTCTAGGCATTTCTAAATTATACTGTCTCGGTCTTTATCCTCTATCTTTCCTTCTGGTTTCATACGCTGTGTTCACTATTTTTAAAAGCCACAGCGAAGCTTGCATGCATACATTCATGCTTTCATTCATTCCCTTGGAATATGCAGAGTGGTGAACCCCAAATGCATCGGTTTTAGGGCCTTCACCAAATTTTTAAGACATCATGAAAAGTGTCTCCACTGTCCATTGTGTTTCATTAGCAAATGATTGGCTGCAACCTACATGGCCTCAGGGGGGCGCTGGTTACATAAATGGTGGATGTTGGATCTGTGGGAAACTGAGGCACCCTCAGGGGAATGAAGCAGGGCTGTACAAGATGTATTGTTCCTGAGAAGCAGCCAGGGTCAGCATAATGAAGATACTGCTCTGCTATTTGTGCATAAAAAAGAATAGACATATAGAGACAGACGGCTTCACTTCCTTATATGACTATATCTGCGTGTATAAGTGACCCCGCGTCGCACGTGTATGCATCTGAGTGGTACACCTGTGTGCTGGCAGCCACGAAGCACACTTTCGGAAGGACAACAAGCGGCCCGTGGTCACTTAGCGCCTGGCGAGGGTGGGTACAGTACAGCGGCCCGCGGGGGGTCGGGGGTGCCGCCTGGGTTGCAGCTCTAGGGGCCGCTCCCGTCACCGGCCCCGGCCTCACCCTCTAAGCTGCATTCTCCGGGCCTTCCCAGTTTCCAAAATATTCCTTTGTGAAATCCCCTTCTGCTTAGATCAGAGGCACTTGATTTCCTTTGCTTGTGACTAGGAACCCTAGAAGGCATGAGAGAAGGGGTGTAGGGTTCTCATCAAACGCCTTCCAGTTCTTGGAAAAATGTACAAAGATGCAAATGCAAGGAGCAAAATTCACATGCTGTGCTCAAGAAGAAATTCCATTTGGGAAAGTCCTGCAAGCCCCAGGGTGGGGCCCT
>PVIY010026649.1:0-35108 GCA_004026745.1 Myrmecophaga tridactyla | reverse complement strand
TCCAGCCTCTCTGCTACATCTTGAACAACAAGGTGATATCTACTTAATGCATAAGAATAACCTCCAGGATAACCTCTCGACTCTGTTTGGAATCTCTCAGCCATTGACACTTAGTCTCATTTCACTCTTCCTCCTTTGGTCGAGAAGGTTCTCTCAATCCCTTGATGTTAATTCTCAGCTCATTCTAGGGTTTTTCTCAATCCCTTGATGCTGAGTCTCAGCTCATTCCAGGATCTCTGTCCCATGTTGCCAGGAAGGTCCACACCCCTGGGAGTCATGTCCCACACAGAGAGGGGGAGAGTGGTGAGACTGCTCGTCATGTTGGCTGGAGAGAGAGGCCACATCTGAGCAACAAAAGAGGCTCTCTTGGGGGTGATTCTTAGGCCTAAATTTTAAGTAGACTTGACCTATCCTTTGTGGGGTTAAGTTTCATCTGAACAACCCCCAAGACTGGGTGCACCTGGTTATTTTTGCAACAGATATATGTTCTATAACTATAGCAATAATAATAGCAATAGCAAACACTCATATATAGCACTTAGGATAGTGTCCTGTCATTTAATCCTTTCCAAAGAGGTAGGTACAGAGAGATAAGGAAAACTTGACTGAAGTCAAGGTTTGTTAAGTGGTGGAGAGGAGCAGGCAACTGAACCCAGGCTGTCTGGTTTCAGTGATCGTAACCATTATACTGTACACACTATCCAACAGTGGGTATGGTATGTCTTGTTAAAAAAATCCCAATTTCACTTTGTCTTAAAATGTAAAAAAAAAAACTTAACATTTAAAGTGCCAGTTAGCAGAGATGTCCAGTAGAATACTAGTAAATCATAGTGGGAATAAATTGGGTTGAGCAGGGAAATTAGGATAGAACAGGGTCAAAGACAAAATCTTGGAGGAGAGGCTATAAATGTTTAAAGTATGCATAGAAGAAAAGGAGTCAGCCAAAAATAAGACTTTGAACAAACTGTCTGCAAAGTAAAGTGTAGTATCACAGAAGAAAGGGAGAAAATCTTGAAAAGAGGCTGTAGAAAGGCCAGGTTCAGAAAGATGGAAAATATTCTTATTTAGGCAGCTGGTTTTTTTAGGCAACTGGTTTTTGATGAACTTAGGACAATTTCAGTGGCAGGATGGGAGGCGAGAGGCAGGAGCAAGCTGGACTGTAAAGGGGATGAATAAGCAGGGCATCCTAAAAGATGAGAGCAATTTGAGCATATTTACAGGGTGAAGGAAGTACCCAGCAGAGCAAGAGAGTATAAGGTAGAGGAGGTGAGATAAAATATAAGTGTCCTGGGATTAAGAACCCAGGAGATCTACTCCACCGAGATGAGGGTTTCTCAACCTCGGCACTACTGATATTTGGGGCTTGATAATTATATGATGTGGGAAAAGGTCTGTCCTATTCACTGAAGGAGATTTAACAGCATCCTTAGCCTCTACTCACTAGACACCAATAGCAGTGTCCCTAGTTGTGGCAAAATTCATGACTTCTCTTCATTGTTCATTACATCTAGGAAAATGTTGTTCAATAGAAATTTCTGCATGATGTGGCTTTTGGGCATTTGAAAGGTGGCTAGTGGGACTAACAAATTGAATTTATTTTTTAGGTATGCCTGTAATTATTATTTATTAGGTATTAGGTATTATTATATCATAATTTTCTTTTAAAATTTATTTTGTATTATCAAACCAAAACAACATACAAACATGAACATTCTTAACATACAAACATTCCCTGTATGGTGTACAATCAATGGTTCACAATATCATCACATAGTAGTATATTCATCACCATGATCATTTTTATTTATGAAACATAACCACATACAAACACAAACATTCTTATCATATGATCATTCCATTCTTGTTATATAATCAATAACTCACAATACCATCACATAGTTGTATATTCATCATCATGATCATTTCTTAGAACATTTGCATCAATTCAGAAAAAATAAAAAGAAAACAGAAAAAAATTCACACATACCATACCCCTTACCCCTCCCTTTCATTGATCTCTAGCATTTCAATCTACTAAGAAACTGAATTAAAAAAATATTTTTATTGCAATATCTTCATATCATACATCAAAGTATACAATATTTAACAATATCGTCATAGTTGTGTATTCATCACCATGATCATTTTTAGAACATTTGCATCACTCTAGAAAAAGAAATAAAAAGAAAAAAGAAAAATCCCATACATCCCATACTCTTTACCCTCTCTCTCACTGACCACTAGTATTGTAATCTACCCAATTAAGAAACTGAATTTTAAATTTTATTTAATTACTTTAAATTTAAGAGCCACAGGTGGCTACTGGCAGTGCAGTCTAGAAAAAGTACAGTTCTATAGCTATTCTAGGATTGTTCCAAATCAATTCCCCCTTTTCTCATAGAGTCTATTTCACTTTATCGCCAGAATTCTCAAGGAGAATGAGGCAAGGGAGAGTTTGCAGATGATATAACAAAAACAGTCCTGTCCAACAAAGGCTTGCTTTGCGGGGCTATAGGACTATCATACTATATATTAACTCTGACTGTCAAAGATGTCTCCTTACCTGGAGTAATGTATGACCTGCATGCTTCTGATATATTGCTTCTGCTCTGTCCAAGGAAGTGATGTGCACAGGAAGGAATCTGGAAGCCAGAACTGTAAACCAAGCTGAATGATTTCCCTTAAGAAAGGAAAAAAAGAAATTACTTTACGCAATGTAAAACTTGCCAAACCAGTACATTACCTGTTACAATCAGTGACAAAAAAAATCAAGCTACCTTTGTAAGTAATTGCAGTTGTGCTCAAGCTATATTGTCTAATAAAGAAGCCATAATAATGAAGGGAGTGTATTTCAACAATCATAGGACATTACGACTGCTTCTACAGATTTGTTTATACCATTAAAAACCCCACAATACATCCATTATAAAAAACAAAAAGGAAATACTGTCCTCTTTACCTGTCACTATTTAAATATTAATGTTCTGTGGGCTCTAATGAAATGTATAAGGGTTCTAAGTGTCTAAGGCTAAATTTTCAATAAATTATGAACACAAAACCAAAGAAATGTGCTATAGTAGTGGTCTGTGAGTTGTATTCAGTGCTGTACATTAATGTTTCATTTTCCTTTTATCCCTTCACTCTGGCAAAATAAGGAACAATTCAACAGATATTCCCAGATCCCCAAAATGAAACTATGCAAGTGAATGCCAAACCAAAAAATCACATATATAAAAGCATACATATTATGGGATATAAAGAATTCTTGAATGTATTCAATGCATGTCAACCCTGTACGTAAATGACTGACTTATGATTTCCAAATGAAACAACACGACAGGAAAGGGGCAGTATCGTGTCTTAAATGCCAAGCTGTATGGGGTAATCAACATTCACTGATAGCAGTTTTTGACAGTTAGTTCTTTGTGTGTGTAGGCCCATTTCTCCTCCACCAAGTTTTTATTATGGGAATTTTCAAACATATAAAAACAAGAATAAAATATCAATTTCCCACATAGTCATCACCTTATTAACATTTTGCCAATTTTGTTCATAAATCTGACCTTCCTCTCCTACTTTTCTCCCTGGAATATTTCCAGCAAATCTCAGTACTCAGACTTTTTTTTTTAATGGTATGGACTTTTCTTACCTGCAGAAAATCTAAGCGGCCTATAGCACCCAGAAAAAGGACACTTCCTGGTTTAAGCACAAAAGTTCTTGGAACAATGGACTGTGTTGGCAAAACTATATTTACTTCTTTTTCTGTTAGAAGATTTAAAATCTGTGAAGCAAATGGTAGAATGTTTCAGAGAATTACTTTCACTGAAGATAAAATTTTTGTGATTTATCTGCAAAGTGTTGAAGGTTAACATTCCAGAATTCACAATAAACCAAAGTAATGTCAGAATTTGCTGCACATAAAATTTACATACATTCTTTCTGTCTAAATCAATCTCAATTTACTGGTGGTTCCATTTTTCTTTTACAACTTAAACTTGAGTAATGGCAAAATAATTTTATAGGAGTATGGACTTTTTCTTTGTTAGCAGCATCTGCTAAATGTCAAAACTGGTGTGAATTTGAAAATATTGCTAATTTAATCCCAAGAAAATAAACTTTTTCCCATCAAGGCTTCCAACTAAGCAGTGCTTGTCAGTTTAAAGTAAGGGAACTACCTTATGTCCTAGTAGCAATTATGTGTATGTTAATGCAAAATGGTCACTCCATTCTAGAAGCAGGTAAAGAGCTTGAAGAATCCCTTTTCAAATTCTGGTTTTCAATTTCCTTAACTTCCTGAAATATTCAGCAAAAAATGAGAGAAAATTGTGAATTCTCTGACTTCAGGAAAACCAGAAAGTATAAGTATACTGATTCTTAAGAAAAACAGCAAAGAAATAAAAATGTAAGTTATACCTAGAGAGGGTCACAAGAAAATATCTTACAAGGGAGATGGAAATAGTTTTCTTCAGCATTTGTGTTTAGGAAGATGAAATAAAGGGGGGTGCAAGGGTAGTTCGGTGGTAGAATTCTCACCTGCCATGCAGAAAACCTGGGCTTGATTCCAGGGCCATGCATTTTCCCAAACAAACAAACGAACAAACAAAGGCAAATAAACTAACAAAAAATTCAACAGACGGTGCTGCAATAATAGGATACTCACATGGAAAAAAAATGAAATGCTACCCTGTCCACAGAGCATACACACACACACACACACACACACAAGGAAAAAGAAAAAGCACAATAAAATTCCTTTCAGTAAGGAAAAATTTTTAACCTTTTTTAAGCAGAAAGCCTATTATTTCTATTTCACAACAGAATTTTTTAGTTCAGTTTGGGTAACATTGGTTTAAGGCATCAAATGAATCTATCAGTAAAATTGGCATGGATGGAAACTACTAGTGTTGTAAGACCTTTCATATTTAAAAACTTGAGGATCTCATTTTGCTGGCTGGAATATTTTGCAAATTTTTGCCTTTCTGATCCAACTATTTCACAGTAAGGTATAAATGACCTATATAACTGCTATCCTAGAC
The DNA here is from genome assembly GCA_004026745.1 of Myrmecophaga tridactyla. Lineage (NCBI taxonomy): Eukaryota > Metazoa > Chordata > Mammalia > Pilosa > Myrmecophagidae > Myrmecophaga > Myrmecophaga tridactyla. The sequence goes on along the minus strand of PVIY010026649.1, from coordinate 30,072 downwards.
CTAACTGGCTCTGAAAGGTAAGAATTAGTTGATGAAGTTGAAGTGACAGAACAGAACACTATTAGAAAGCAGCATTGTTATGGTGACATTAGTGATTATTAAGGAAGCAAAAACTGAGCACAATTACTTTAGGAGGGTAGAATAAAGTTAAATGATCTACGTGATTCTTTGACACAGGATACCAGCTAGAATACAATTCTGAGAGTGAAATTATAAGTGATCCTGATGAGGCAAAGGAAGGAAAAGTACTTAAGAACTCAGTGTTCTATCACAGGGAGATTCAGAGATAATTAAGTGAATGAGAAACTGGTCAGTAACCAAATTCAAAGGATACTGATTAATAGATCTGTTGCAAGAAACATGCTTGAATCAATCAACGACTTGGATGAAAATCAAAACTGCAAATGAAAATAAAAGTTGCAAGATTGAAAGCTGCCATGAGATCCTACAATTGGATTCAAATGATGTATAAAGGCAGAACAGGTAGGGTTAATCCTATTCCAAACTAAACTCATTTGAGGGCACTGATGCAAAAATTCAGTTCTGAGTATCATACTTTAAGAAAAAAAAAAAAAGAAAGAAAACATTCTGAAAGGCAGCATGGGATGATGAATAAATTGTCTTGATCCTATCTCTCAAAGAGAATAGCTGTAGGAAAGGAAGACAAATTACCTGGATTATGTCAGCACGAGTGTTCAATGTTCGTCAGATGAACAAATGAAAGAGAAGAAAAGGGTAGGGATAGAAGGAGGATGAGAGAGGACTTTGACCTTTAAAATAATCAAGGTCTTGTAAGGAAATTACATTGGCATTACATTGGTTTCAAAGAACTTCAAGAATAATGGGTCTAACATACAGGGAAACTCTTCAGCCGAACACAAAGAGAATCAAAGACTAAATGGGTTACCTGGGGAGGTAAAGTGATACTGCTTCAGCTGATGGGTGAGTTACTCTTAAGTTCAAGCTGGATGACCTTTTCATGGATGTGTTATAAAGGGAATTCAAGCATGGAATAAGTAGTTGAACTGTAGCAGTAATGTTTGAGATTCCTTCCAACCTCAAAAGTCTAGGATTCTGTAAATGTCTCTTAACCAACGTAACACCCACAATGATAATGCAAATAGGTTGTCAGCAGTGAAGTCTACCAAATGTAATGCAGTACTAGAAGGTATATGGAGTCATCTGTGAATTGCTTCTATGAATGAATCAGAACTGAGTCTAAAATAAAAGTATACTCCCTTTTCTTGTTTCTGCCAATTAATACACTACTTACACAAGGACAGTTAATGTTTCTAAAACAAACCAATACATACGCAATTTTCCTTTGTAATTCCAGGAGTATCATAAAACCAGTGGGAATCTTTCACATCTTGTGGGGTCAATTCTACTTTTTTGGCGGATTTTTCTGCAACCAGAACAGGTTCATTTCCCATGTCAAAGGCAAGTGAATCAGCATCAAACTCAAAGGCAGCTTCATCCGTCTTTTCTTTTGAGTATAGGAATGTTTTTCCAACTCTTCCTGGAATGAGTTATCAGGTGCTCCTTTAAAACTTTTGACTCCAGACAGTTTTTTGTTTGTTTCAAATAAATTACTAACTACAGCAAACGGAAACAATGCTACCTTTGTAACAAAGCATGGGAGTTACACTGTTGCAATGATCAAGTGTGTGTCTGGCTGGGCACACATGGGGGGGGAAGGTTGGAAATCAAACTTTTTAATAAAGGAAGGCTGAAAAGGGATACTAAGGAAAGGGTTTCAGTTTTAAGCTGCTGCATGAAATGAACAGCATTTACTATCTGTAATGGTCTACCTGGCAGAGGGATTGGCTTGGGGAAAATGCTTCTACCACTGACATTGTCTAGGTGGACAGTTATTGCATGCTTCCTTTCCTGGACTTCTCTAAGTATCACAATCTCCATTTTCACAGATTACTGAACTTCCAAAAAGTAGCCGTGCTTTAAAAGGGCTCTAAGTTCTAGTGATCAGACAGTTGTATTTCAGGTTGCTCAACAAAGAACTTTGGCATAGAACCATTACGTTTTCCTATGGAAGATGCTTACCTACTATATAACCATGCTTTTTCAAGATATTAAGTTGACTTTGTTCTTGCTTAGTAAGCACTTCTTCAGATTCAGCTGCATCTTTTTTAAGCCTCTTGTGCCTTTCAAACATTCTGTAAGGAGTTGGGTTGCAAATAGGAAACTTAAGAAGGTTTAATGTAGTACCTGAAATACCAAAGAATAAGTATGTTTTTATAAACATTGTACCAAAAAAGGGAATAAAAGGAGGAAAACTATCAGTTTTGAGGAGCTACATTGTGTTCTATCTTAATTAACCCTTGATATGACCCTCTATAAAATTATTTTCATTTTACAGATGAGGAAACAGTCTCAAGAGACTGGATCATAGGCTAGACTAGGATTTGAATTCTAGTTCCTGTAGGCTTAAATTCTTTCCATTTTCACCATGCTACCATTCAGTACAAAAGCACGTCTACGTATAATGCAACTAAAGTGTAAGCAAGATAGGGAAGAAAAACAGCTTACCAAACAAAATTAAACTGATTTCAAAAGAATAAATGGGGCAGCTAGTAACACACTAAAGAGTCAACTGTTAAATACAAACAGGGTCACAGAAGGAGCCATTTACAGAAACTTCTGTGACAAAGTAGACATTTCTTCTCAACAAAGCCACATATATTGCATTAGTGAATTACTCAAATGTTAAACGTGCATAGCATACTTTCTCATGAATAAACTCAAGACGTGGGGAGTAGGATTGAGGAGTGAAAGGAAGTTCATGGAGTAAAAGGAAGCACGACTTTTGGGAGGAACATAAAACTAGAAGGCTATAAGGGAAACGTCCAAGAGGGTAGGACGTTTCCTGGCGTATCGCCATTTCCTAGAACAGCGACTGACACAAAGAAGTGCTCCATAAGTATTTCCACTAGAAAATTAGTAAAAATATATATATAGTATCTCCAAGCACTAAACTGACTCAGAAAAGAAACTAGTGTCCTAAGGAGAGAATTTTAAAAGGAAAGATTCCAGGCACCCCCTGGTGGACATTATAGAGAGATGTAATCGGAGCCTGGGGCCACCACCAGACGTCTGTCTTCCAGAAAGCGAAAAGGGCAGAGCCTCTTAAGGCTAACCTGGCCATGGGGAGATGGTAGCTCTGTCGATGGCCTCCGCGCCCTTGGCGGTGCAGTAGTCCGACTCCAGGAGTGTGTTGAAGAGAGTGGACTTGCCCGCGTTGGTGCCGCCGACCAGGTAGACATCGCCGCGGTAGCGCCAGGAGCGCTGAAGCGCAGTGATCAACTCTTCCACCCCGTAACCGGTCTTGGCGCTGATCAGCCGCACGTCCCTGAGCACCGTACGGTGCTGGGACGGCGGATTCCGTTTCTCCGCCAGTTCCCGAGACCCATTTCCTCCCGGGTCCTGTGGCCCCCGGTGGCTAGGGGATGGCCGGAGCCCGGCGCGGACACAGTCATCCCAAAGACGATCGCGGAGCCGACGGCGGTAGCCGGGGGTGTCTTGGGGCAGCAGGTCCAACTTGTTCCCCAGCACGATCAGCTGCTTGGGGCCCACCATCGCAGGCAGGTCGGGCAGCAGGGCATCGGGCAGGTCCAGTAGATCTACCATGTAGAGCACCAAGGAGGGCCCGGGTCGCCGCAGTGCGGCGCTCACCAGCTCCAGGTACTGCTCGCGGCTCACCTGCACGCGCAGGGCGCGCTGGTGGTGCACCAGTAGCCAGCAGCGCTGGCACACCGTCCGCGCTAGCCCGCCGTCCTCCTGCGCCGCCGCACTGAGGAACTTCTCGCTGGGCAGGTAGCCAGGCACGCTGGGATCCTGGCAATGCAACTCCGCTCCACAGCCCGAGCAGCTCACGCCGCTGGACGGCACCGCCGGGTCTGGGTGCCCCATTATCTGGTGCTCCCGACATCTGGCCCGTACCTTCTGCAGCTGCCGCTGCTCCCGCCGCCGTTGCCTCTGCCGCTCCTCCTCCTCCTGCCGCTGCCGTAGCTCCTCCAGCAGCTCTTCGGAGGTCGGTGAGGGCTTTGACTCCAGGATGTACTCGGGGAACAGAAAACGCTCCTCCAAGTCGGTACTTCCACCATAGTCCCCAGTCGCCGTCGGGCCACGAGGAAACTCACGTCCCAGGTCGGAGAAGTGCTGGAAGAAGGAAGCGGCCGCACATCCCCTCCCGAGAAGGGGCTCCCGGAGGCCATAGCGCACTACCGAGGGAGCCGATCCCCACAGTAAAGGCCATAGAACTCGGTGCGTTAGAAACGCGGGCAGCATGAGGAACACCACCCTTCGGCAAAGAGGCGGAGACACGTGCGCACACGCGCACTGGGGCCGGGAGACCAGCTCCTGCTGGTGCCTGGGAGTGGTCACCTGCCTCACCCGGTTCTTCTTCCCGCGTCTCATCCCGTGAATTCTCGCGATTGGAGCGCTCTGCGGCAATTGCACCAAGGCCCTGAATAGAAAGCTAGACCTGCAGAAGATGATAATGAGTGCTTTGGTTTGTTCATTAAGCTTCTTCAGTGCGCCACCGCCGGCAAGCTCCTTTCCCCCCTTAGTAAATCACATTTTTGAAAAACTTAGTGATTTTTGGATTTCAGGAGTGCAGAAAAATAGAGGTGCAGACTCACGGGTCACAATTAAAATCTTTTATTAATAAATCATTTTGGTTTTTTTGCAGGAGCAAAAAAATGTAACAACAGTGAAAAAACAAATATCTTTTGCTGACCGGATCCGACAGGCAAACTACAGTCAGGCTGTAGATGTTGAACTAGCAATCAGCCACGGCGCCATCGGCTTACAATTTGCGCATGCGCAAATTTAACCCCGAGACCCTTACGCTACTATTTGCGCAGGCTCAATCCTACAATTGACTTCTCGTGGGAGGGCTTTAGGTGTAAAACGCAGAGTATTCTGGGAACGTCCCAGACGGAAGTCGTATGGTTTGTGTCTCTGGGTGCTCGGTGCTGCTGTGCTGCATTCTCTCTCAGATTTCTAGAGTTAAGAGCTCGGGAACCGGTTGCCAAAATGTATGACGCGGATGAGGGTAGGTGACCACTCAAAATACGCTTCACGGTGACCCATTTAGGGAGGGAAATTTGAGGAACTGGGTGGATAGAGGATTTGCGGCCTCCCCTCGCCCACTGCACGGGTGGTTTCAGTCATGCTTCCCTACCCCCGCAGGCCAGGAGCGAAGAACATATTGCGTGGGATGGAAGATGCGAGGAAATAGCGTTAATGGTCTCCATACAGTTGACTATTACATTTCCCCTATCTCTATTATCTGTGCTGTTAATTTTGATATCTCCTTACCGTATTGCAAAAGCGTACGGAATCGTAAGACGAGTTCCGTTGTTTTAACGAGGTCTGAAGCAAAAGTACCCCTTTTTTATTTTTTGGGGTCACAGTTGTCCTATTTATTGCGTAGTTCAAATTTTGAGCATCAGTTTTGTGCCAGGCATTGAGCTAGGCCCTGAAAATACACCGGAGACAAAGAATATAGGAAGGGAAGAGATTGCATCTAGTTTGGCCTACCTTCATGTTTTCTTAAGTCTAAATTATCTTCAAAAAAATTACCTTTAAACTTCCTTCTCCCACAAGATGACACAGTTTTAAGATGGTTCAATATATATTATTTTCTTTTCACTTATATATTTCTTAGTGTATTTTCATGTTGTATTTTTAAATCTTCCTCTTCCATTTCTACAGCTACTATTTCAGACTTCATTCTCTCTGAATTTACCATCCCATGGCCATCCCTCACTCTTTTTTCGTTCCCTTAGCTACTTCTCGGAGAAAGTAGAAGCAGAAGCTTAAAATACTGCTGACTTCTCTGTCTCATTACATCTTTTATCTAGAAATTTATTAGCATTACATTCCCTTATCTTCTTAATTCCTATTTCAGTGGGAATAAATTTTTAAAGAAGTTTTTTATCTTATTTTTGAGTAAGTAATATATTTTCATGGCTCACAAGTCAGGAAATACAAAAATGGTTGAATGTCAGGATTCATTCTTGTTTATCATGTGTCCACAATAGATTAACAAATGCTCTTAGATTCTTATCGCTTTCCAGTGTATCTTTATACATATCCAAGCAAAAATAAATGGGATTCTGTATTTTTCTCCCTTTTACAGGCAAAAAGTAGCACTCACACTTTTCTGCACTTTTTTGTTTGCTTGCTTAATACAGCTAGGAGATTTAAATATCAATAGATAGAAAGCTTTCTCCTTTTATTTTTCTCTACAGCAGCATACTTTGTGTGGATGTACCATAACTCAAGTCTTCTATTGATGGACAGTCCTTTTCTAGTTCAAAGAATGTTGTAATGAATAATCTTGTACTTATGTCATTTGTATGTCTGTAGTCTGTAAGGTATAAAGTATATCTGTAGGATAAACTTCTACATGTGAAATTGATGTATCAAATGATACATATATTTAACATTTTGATAGTTGGGGCCAAATGACTGCCATACCTGAGTACTCCCATCTGCCTCCCAAAAATTCAAGAAGTGGTACTGCAATAACGAGCTAGTCACATGGAAAAAAAATGAAATGTGACCCCCACTACACAGCATACAAAAAAAAAAAGAAATGACAACCATAGTGGTTGTACTAATTCAACTTTTTAAAAAGAAGTTAAACTTATCCTGCCAAGTCTTTTCTCTGGCATCAAGTCTACATTCCATTCCTTTGAAATATTTATTAGATATCCCTTCATCAGTTTTCAGGAATTTCTTTTCACTAGCTTCTTTTTATGAGAAAATATCAGAGCTTTCTCATCCTCAGGAAACCATTTAAGCCCTCTTTCCATCATTTCCTTTTTCTTCCAAAATTTTTGCCTTTCTCCTTCCATTCATAGCTAAGCTTCTAGAAAGAATAGGCTATACATGGTGCTTCTAATTTACGTGATTCAGTTTCTCCTCAACCCTTTGCAATCGGATTCTGCTCATGCCACTATATTAAAACAGCTCTTACTAGGATAAACAGTGACTTGTCAGTTGATAAATTAGATGAACATTTTAAAAAAATATCTTTATAGTAAAAACTTAACATACAAACATATTCTTTGACATAAACATACCATACATGGTGTACAATCAGTGGCTCATAATATCATCACACAGTTGTGTGTATGTTCATCACCACGATCATTTTTTGAACATCTGCATCACCCCAGCAAAAGAAATGCAAAGAAAAAAGATAGCACTCAAACATCCCTCACCCCCTCTCTCATTGACCACTAGCGTTACCATCTACCCAATTTGTTTTACCCTTTGTCCCCCCATTATTTATTTATTTATTTTTAATCCATATTTTTTACTCATCTGTGCATACCCTGTGATATGAGGAGCATCAGACACAAGGTTCTCACAATCACATGGTCACATTGTAAATGTTATTATATGAGCATTTTAAAAACTTCATCTTGAACACTGTGACATTTGGCATAGTTGTTGACTTTCTCCTGGAAACTCACTCCTCCTTTTGCCATGTCACTTTCGCTTGATTCTTCTTACCTTGCTGACTTTTCTTTTCATTCTCTTATGTTCACATTCATAGCCACTCTTTCTCCTTGAGAGTTCTGTCTGTTAAGTATGTCAAGTCTGGTCATTTCCCTCTATCCTCCCTGTCACAGTTGTGGTTCAGACCACTACCGTCACTTGCCTAGATCACTTCCCCAGACTGGTTTCTCTACCTCCCAGTCTTACATCTCCTATCCACTTTCCACAACGTGGCCATAATGGCATAATATTCTTTCCAAAATGAAAGCCTGATAACACCACACCCCTGCTAGTTTGATTCCTCAGAACTCTTGATAATGACCAACCCCCCTTACCACTTCCAACTTCCAGTTCAGTGATTTAGCTACATTAACCTTCTTTCATTCTTTGGGTGTGCTACATTGTCCTTTTTTTTTTGTACGCAGACATTCATAGCAGCTTTATTTGTGCTAGCTAAAAATCTCAGCAACAAAAAACAGACACATTGTGAACTTTAGATACTACAGATGTATACCATAACTTAGATAAATCTCAAAAGCAGCATGCTAAGTGAAAGAAGCCACTTGGAAAGACTACATACTATGTGATTCTATTTATTTGAAATTCTAGAAATACAATTGTAGTGATGGAAGGCAGGAGCAGGAGAGATCATTTTGGATTGATGAAAATGTTCCATACGATCGTGATGGTGGTTACACACTATACATTTGTTAAAACTTGCCCATTTGCCTACTTAAAGTTGGTGAATTTTATTTTATGCAAACTATACCTGAATAAAGCCTATTTATGGAAAGAAAAAATAAGGAAAGCTTCCTCCCGAAAAAAGCAGAAAAGAGGACGAATAAGACCTAAGGGTTTCTCAGTTTTAGGCCTTTTCCAGTGGCTTCACTGTCTTTTAATTGTGGAGTCTTTTGTACAAGTTATTTCCTCTAGTTAGACTACTTCTTTCTTCCACCCCTCCCACCCACATACCCTCTTTGCCTGATTTACTCCTTTTCATTAAGTCTGTGCTCAGCTCACCTTTTGGGAAGTCTTCCCTGCCCTCTGCAGGTCGTGTTGAGAGTATCTATATCATATTGTTTTGCTAAATTGGCTTAATCTTGTCTCTGTCTCTCCAGTAGGCAATATTCTCCCTAAGAATAGTGCTGTCTTTATATTGATGAACTAGCCAGTACCTCTGTCCAGTGCTTGGGACATAGGAGACACTCACACTCAATAAATATTGAATGAATGAATGGATAAATCAGTCTCTTTCATGCCTTCATTTTCCTTCACATAACTCTCAAACAGCAATGTTCCCTAATATCTTGCCTTCATTCTTCCATTCTGCATGTGACTCCTTAATCTACCACCCATTTGTTACTGATTCCTAAATCTTTGCAATTTAAACCCCTCATTAGCACTTAATGTTCATATATAGTTGCCTGCTGGGAGTTTTTTTTTTCATTGTAAAGTCTGTATTTGAACAACAGATTATATTAAAAGTTTAAACTTAAAGCAAACAAGGAAAAAAAATCTACAGAGATATCAGCATTTATTGTATCTTTTAGAAGTTTTTAAAGGGATAAATGATCCACAAGCAGCATTTCCTCTCCCTTTTTCACCCCTTCCTCTTTGCTTCTCCTTTATTACTGTGAATTCAACCTCTAAGCTGCTATCAAAGCTGGAAATTACTGACCCATCTTAAATGCCTTTGTCTTCGTTTCCCCTCCCTTCCATGTATAGGGATTAGTGATTCCAGTCCATTCAAAAAGCATTTATTAAACAATTTCTTTTGGATAGGCATCAATTTTTGAATCCACGATTCTACAGACTATATTTGTAGATCAGACTATAAATATAAAAATACAGGATAGTTATTCTTTCACATAATGTGAGAATAATAGTAGAGGACCAATGCATACTGATTTAACAAATGCCCTCTTGCTCTAGTTACTATTGCTGCATAACTGCCCCATAATTTAGTTGCTTAAAAAATCATTTTATTATGCTCATGGGTTCTATGAGTCAGGAATTTGATCAGGGGATGGCAGGAATGACTTACCTCTCTGTTCCACAGTGTCTCTGGTTCAACTGGGAACACTTGAAGCTGGGGATTGACTCTACTTTCGGAGCTGAATGACCTGGCATGTTTATTCCCATGTCTGTCACCTAGTTTAGGAGGACTCAAGGATTAGGATTGCTCACTTGTGTATCTGCAAGTGGCTTCTCCATTTAGTTAGGGCTTCCTCACATTATGGCAGCCTCAGAGAAGTAGGAATTCTTAATGGCAGCTCAGGGTTCCAGAAGCAAGTGTTCCAGCAAACACAGTAGAAACTATGTTGCCTTTTTTTTTTTAGCCTAAATTCCCAGGTCATTTCTGCCTCATTTTTTTAAAAGTATTTTTATTAAGATATCTTCACCCACCATACAGCCCATCCAAAATATACAATCAGTAGCTCACAATATCATCACATAGTTGTGTATTCACCCCCATGATCATTTTTAGAACATTTGCATCACTGAAGAAAAAGAAATAAAAAGAAAAAAGAAAAAACCCCTTACATCCTATACTCTTTGCCTGTCTCTCTCATTGACCACTGGTATTGCAGTCTACCCAATTTTTTTTTTAGCTCCTGAACCCCTGCTGTTATTTATTTATTTTTGGTCCTTATTTTTTTACTTATCTGTCTATATCCTGATAAAGGGAGCATCCACAAGGTTTTCACAATCACATGGTCACATTGTAAAAGCTGCGTAGTTAATACAGTTGTCTTCAAGAATCAAGGCTATTGGAATATAGTTCAGCAGTTTCAGATATTTCCTTCTAGCTATTCTAATAACTAGAAGGGATATCTATATAACGCATAAGAATAACCCCCAGAATAATCTATCAACTCTGAAATCTCTCAGCCAGTGAAACTTTGTTTTTTCTTATTTCTCTCTTTAGCTTTTTGGTAAGGAAGGCATTCTCAATCCTGTGATGCTGGGTCCTGGCTTATCCCCTGGAGTCATGTCCTGTGTTGCCAGGGAAATTTATACCCTGGGGAGTCATGTTCCATGTAGGGGGATAGCAGTGAATTCAACTGCTGAGTTGGCTTAGGGAGAGAGGTCACATCCAAGCAATAAAAGAGGTTCTCTTGGGTTAACTTTTAACTATGATTATAAGTAGGCTTAGCATCTCCTTTGCAGGAATAAGATTCATTGGAGTGAGCCCCAAGATCGATGGCTCAGCCTATTAAATTGGTTGTCCCCAATTCTTGCGAGAATATCAGGGATTCCCTAGATGGGGAAGTTGAATATTTCCTCCTTTCTCCCCTGTTCCTGAAGGGGACTTTGCAAATACTTTTTGATTCTCTGCCCAAATTACTGTGAGGTATATTGGTCTGCCACATTCTTTTAATCATGGGCAAATCAGAAGCCCACCCAGATTCAAGGGCTGGAAACACAGACCCCTTTCTCTCTCTCTCTTTTTTTAAAATTTATTTATTAATTAAAAAAATTAACAAACCAAATAAAACATCAACATATATAATCAGTAATTCACAATATCATCACTTAGTTGCCTATTCATCATTTCTTAGAACATTTGCACTAATTCAGAAAAAGAAATAAAAAGACAATAGAGAAAGAAATAAAACGAACACAGAAAAAGAAAAAAAAAGATTATACCTACCAGACCCCTTACCTCTCGCTTTCATTGATCACTAGCATTTCAAACTAAATTTATTTTAGCATTTGTTCCCCCTATTATTTATTTTTATTCCATATGTTCTACTCATTTGTTGACAAGGTAGATAAAAGGAGCATCAGACACAAGGTTTTCACAATCACACAGTCACATTGTGAAAGCTATATCATTATTCAATCATCTTCAAGAAACATGGCTACTGGAACACAGCTCTACATTTTCAGGCAGTTCCTCCAGCCTGTCCATTACATCTTGAATAACAAGATGATATCTACTTAATGCGTAAGAATAACCTCCAGGATAACCTCTCGACTCTGTTTGGAATCTCTCAGCCATTGACACTTTGTCTCGTTTCACTCTTCCCCCTTTTGCAGACCCCTGTCTCTTAATGGTAGAAATGCCAAGCTCCTATTACAGAGGAGAATGTAGGATGGGAGATAAGGTTGTGGTCATCTTTGGAAAATACAGTCTGTTAACCCAGTTCATGTCTGAAATGTTACTGTAAAAGATCTTCATTCATCTGGGTGTTGCTCAGGTATTGGAACCCTTGTCTGGCTCTACCTTCTTATTCCCATCTCTGACTAAGGTCGCTGAGGAGCTTACTGATAAGATGACGTTGAGCTTGCTCCCAATTATCATCATGGTTAGCTATAAATGAAAATTATATGAACTTTATGGACAAAGTGGAAACTTATCAATTGAAGCAGTTTATCATGAACTTTTATAATAAAACTTCTCTGTAAATAGGAGAGTACTCATGTGATAAAGATACACATTATTTCATTAACGTAATTGAAATTTTAGAGAAGTGGAGTAAAAGGATTGCTTTTTCTTTATGGAGAACAAATATGTTTCTGTTAATTCAAATCATGGGAGCAAGATGTTAACTAATGGTATTTTATTGCAGATGAATATAGTATTTTTGTTTTGCAGATATGCAATACGATGAGGATGATGATGAAATTACCCCAGATTTGTGGCAGGAAGCTTGCTGGATTGTAATTAGGTAACCTTTTTTTTTTTTTTACTTATCAATAAGTATACTGGCGTGATAGGGTGTAGAATATTTATCATCTAGGTAGATTACTCAGATGATTAAAAACCTTTATAGTTTTTAACTATGAGCAAACAGATAACCCAAGAAAGCATTGTCATTTTAACAGTAAAAAACAAATTCTTGTTTTGCATGAAGTTACATTTGATAAGAAAACTATTAAAAATCTTATAAAACTATAAAATCTTAGCCGGCCTTAACCACAACCAATAAATGTATAATTAGGTAACTTTTAAAACCGAACTGAATAGCTTTAAAAGGCTCTATAAAATATACAGAGATTTCTTGGTTGTTCTTTTCTTGAAAATCAGATGTTCTATGTGAATATACTACATAAAAGTGTTTCTCATTTTATTAATTTATATTAAAAGTATTTCAGAAAAGTTACACCAATAATTGATGTATACCTTCCACCTGGATTCCCTAAATGTTAAAGTTTTACTACATTTCCTATTATGCTTACGGCTTCTACTGAAGGAAATTACCCCAGTCATTCTTTAGGCTGTGCTGTTTTCAAGGATGGCTGTATGCTGTACTCAATACTGCAGACCTTAACTTGTATGACCATATTATTGGTGGTCATAGTTGATTAGATCAGTGGTGGTACCTTAACTCAAAGCCAACCAGTATGTAGGCCTGTGAGGTGACCTGGTATTGTCAAAACAGGAGGGTGGTAATTAGCTGGGCAGTGCATATTGACTCAGTAAGTTGAAGTGAAAATAGAAGAGTCACCCTACTAGAGAGAGCAGAAGCTAAGAAAGTCTGACAAATACAAGATACATGGGTCATAAGGTGGAGGAGCTGAAACATGGAAGTGTGGAGGTGATTGGCAATTCCTACTGTTGAGGGGTGATAAAATAATCTAGTAGTGAGGGTTGTGTTAGAACCTTTCGTTCTCTAGAAAACTCAGCTATACAGCTGTTACTGTGTAGTGGTGGTGAGTGACCCATTTGATTTCTTTTGTAGTTAAATCTTCTGTTTTTATTATATATCCCCTTTCCCATTCCTTCCTTGAGTGTCTATTCCTTGTATAAACAATAAAACTTCCTTGAAATGAAAGCCCATCTTTTTGTAGAGCTTCAATGTGTGATTTTTGTCCCTATTACTCCTAGCATTGATATCTCACTCAGACTATATATTTTTTATCATCAGTCATTTGCTGAGTATTTTTATTCTAATACTTTGCCTCCATTACACCCTCAACATGCTCAAAGTAGAACTAAGGATCTTTAACCTGAAATGGGCATTCTTACACATTCCGTGTCTCAATGACTGGTATTATCATTCTCCCCGTTGTACAGATTATAGAGTCCTTATTGTGATCTTTCACGATCCCATTTCTTTAGTTTTGTCTCCTAACACTGTTTTCAAGAAATGTTTCAGGGAGGTTGTGTGAAATTTGTCTGTAAAGGACATTTATATATTGGGGCTCCTTATGATTCTCATGTCATTTTTATTATTAATAAATTTATTTTTTATTTATGATACATAACCACATACAAGCACAAACATTCTTATCATATGATCATTCTGTTCTTGTTATATAATCAATAACTCACACTGTCATCACATAGTTGTATATCATCATGATCATTTCCCAGAACATCTGCACCAATTTAGAAAAAGCAATAAAAAGAAAACAAGAAATTCATATGTCCCGTACCCTTTACCCTCCCCTTCACCAATCACCAGCATTCCAATCTACTAAATTTATTTTAGCATTTATTCCCCCTATTATTTATTTATTTTTAATCTATATGTTTTACTTGTCCATCAATAAGGTAGACAAAAGCATCAGACACAAGGCTCTCACAACCACACAGTCACACTGCGACAGCCACATCATCATACAATTATCTTCAAGAAACATGGCCACTGGAGCACAGCTCCACATTTTCAGGCAGTTCCCTCCAGCTTCTCCATTACACCTTAACTAAACAGGTGATAAATATTTGATGCGTAAGAATAATCTCCAGGATAACCTCTTGACTCTGTTTGGAATCTCTCAGCCATTGACACTTTATTTTGTCTCAGTTTTCTCTTCCCCCTTTGGTTGAGAAGATTTTTTCAGTCCCTTGATGCTGAGTTTTAGCTCATTCTAGGATTTCTGTCCCACGTTGCCAGGAATATCTACATTCCTGAGAGTCATGTCGCATGTAGAGAGGGGAAGGGCAGTGAGCTTGCTTGCTTGCTATGTCGGCTGAGAGAGCAAGGCCACATCTGAGCAACAGAAGAGGTTCTCTGGGGATGACCCTTAGACCTAATTATAAATAGGCTTAGCCTATCCTTTGTGGGGATAAGTTTCATATGAACAAACCCCAAGATTGGATGCTCGGCCTATTGCTTTGGCTGTCCCCACTGCCTGTGAGAATATTAAGAATTCTCCACTTGGGGAAGTTGAATTTTCCCCCTTTCTCACCATTCCCCCTAGGGGACTCTGCAAATACTTCCCTATTCACTGTTCAGATTGCTCTGAGATTTATCTGGGCATCACTCTGGACAAACCTACAAAATCTCATGCCCTATGCAAGGTTCCAAGTATTATGGTGTTCAATTAAACTGCTCACATAAGTTATATTAGGAAATCTCATGTCATATTTTAATAAATTTTCCAAATAAATCTCGTTTCCCCAAACTTTACAATGAGCTGTATGTAGAAAATATATACTCCTGGTCTCACCTCTCTTTGGGATACTTCTTAGCATTTTGTGCAGTGATTGGCATATAGTTAGTTGGTTTTTAGTGAATATTTGATAAACTTAATTATAATGAAAATGGAAAATTACCATATTGTTTTAGTTTGCTAAAGCTTCCGGAATGCAACATATTAGAACTGGGTCAATTTTTATAAAGGGGATTTATTACAAGTTTACAGATGCCTTAATTGGATGCCCAACTTAGGCATTCAAGGAAAGATACCTTGACTCTGAAGAAAGGACTGGATGGCATCTGGGAATTCTCTGTCAACTGACAAGGCATGTGGTCTTTGCCCCCTAGTTGAGTTGCCTTCAGCTAGCTTGGAAGGCGTATGGCTGGCATTTCCAAATATCCATGTCTGTGTTGGCTCTGAACTGTCTCATTCTCCATGACCCCTTTTAAAGACTCTAGTAAACTAAGACCCATCTTGAATGGGTGGAGTCATATCTCCATATAATCAAAAAGCCCCACCCACAATTGGATGTGTAACTGCTCCATGGAAGTAGCCTCTAATTGAAAGGTCACACCCATAATTGGGTGTGTCAGGTCTCCAGGTAAACAGCCCAGTCAAGAGGTCCCACTCTACAATATTGAATCAGGATGAAAAGAACATGGCTGTCCACACAAGATTGGGTTTAGGATGAAAGTATGGCTTTTCTGGGGGTACATAACAGTTTAAAACCGGCACACATATAGAAAACATTAGTGCGTTGTAACTGATTATCAACTGAAAATATTTTTCCAGCTCCTATTTTGATGAGAAAGGCTTGGTCAGACAACAGTTGGATTCTTTTGATGAGTTTATTCAGATGTCTGTTCAAAGAATTGTAGAAGATGCTCCACCTATAGACCTACAAGCTGAAGCTCAGCATGCTAGCGGAGAAGTTGAAGAACCGGTAAGATGGTTATTCTCATAAAGTAACAGGTAAAAGAGGAGTACTGATTTGAAATTTTGGTCCTGCCCCTCTCACCTGGCTTAAAGGTTAAGAAAAGGTCAGTAGGTGATTTTTACAATGTATTTATATCATCTTCAAGGTCAGCTCCTAATTTATTTATCCTAATGGAGAGATGCATGTTTTGCAAGTAATCCAGAATGCTAAGTATTTTATAGTTGGAAAGAGAGGACTCAGACATGTGTTGAACAAGATGAGCCAAACAGAAATAGTGTTTCAGATAATCCCCCCTTTTTTTTTTAGAATGAAGAAATTATAAAATAAAAGGTATTTGCAGGACTTTTTCTATTTGTTACATGGAATACATTATTATAACACTATAAGAGATAGTATAGAGGTTTTCTTTACTATTATTCACCCAAATATATCAGTTATTTTCATTTTTTTCGGTTCCTTATAGTCTTTACACATATGTATATTTTTAGCATTGTTAAAATCATAGTATAATTTTTAAAAATTTTTATTAATAAAACCAATCAACATACAAACACGAACATTCTTAACATATGGGCATTCCATACTTGCTGTGCAATTGATGGCTCACAGTATCATCTTATAGTTGTATATTCATCACCATGATCATTTATTAGAACATTTACGTCACTCCAGAAAAAGAAATAAATAGAAAAAAGAAAAAACGCATATATACCATACTTCTTACCCCTCCCTCTCATTGACCACTAGTATTTCCCTCTACCCAATTTAACATTTGCTCCCCCTATTAAGAGAATATACTTTTTAAATCTGGTTTTACATGAATGACTGTAAAGAAGTATGTAGTCCAAAATAAATACCTGATTTTGGAGGAGGTGGAAAGGTAGCTGTGGGAGCAACCTTAGCCTGTGAGAGAAAAGGAAAGCTGAAACCAGTGATGCAGAGAGCCTCAGGAATAGAGGCAGGGAGAAGTCATTATTCCTAGACAGTTTGCCTCTCCTCTCTAACTAAGCCCCTTAAAGGCCTCATTTGTTATTCTTATTCTAGTTGGATATGCTGCTCTGAATGCTGGCACTGTGTTAAGATTAAAAGTATTTGGCACTTGTGGGATGATGTTTGAAAAGGTGGCATGAAATGCTTGTTTTATCCTTAGGTCGATTTCTCTTCATCGGCTTTGCTTAACAAGAGAGATCACAATACAGCATAGCATTTTCAAAGTGTTAGTACTCTAAGTACTGTGGGAGGAGGAGATATCTACAGCTTGGGTATCAGGGCTTTATGGAGAAGATGGGAGGAAATTAAGATGACCTTGAAGAGAGAGTAGGAATTAGGGTTTACCTTAGTAGAGAAAAGATGTTTACTTTCAGCAAGAAAGTACCTGGTATATTTGCCTTTGGTGGGATGGGAACTGCAACACTCAGCATATAATTTTTGGTTTTATTTGTTTTTAATAGCTGTTAAAAAGTGGGAAATAAGGTCGAACCAGATTATAGGAGGCTTTGGATGTCTGATGCCTTAGGGAGTTGTTGAACGATAATAGAATATGCATAAAGCATTATTTTAGAAAGGTTACTTTGGAAATGTTATTTACTTTAAAGTCTTGAAATAAGCCTAGGTTTAAAGTCTTGGCCTAGGATGATGGTGTGAAATTAAGGAATGGAGAGATGTCTTCTCTTTGGTTATCACCCCCAGTTCTCTTTACTCTTTACCTACTCCGGCTCCGGGGAACTTGGGTGTCAATAATTTACCTTTAGTGGACTGCTTAGTCTCATCTTCTTTGAAATTGATTTAGAGAGAAATTCATTTGTCTTTCTAAGTTGGTCTCATGGATCTTGTTTTGTTAGGCAACAAATAGATACTTAATTAAAACCTTTTTTTTTTTTAAATGCTGTTGAGTGAGTGATAGTAAACCAGGGCTGGAAATTCTCAGCCCTTTGTATAAGCTGATTAGGATTTTTAGGTAATATTTAATTGAAGAATTAGGGCCCCCCCCAATGTTCTATTGATTAGATTATTTTATAGTTCTAATTATCTGAATTAGTTAGCTTTATTTTTCTTTTCTGATAACATTGTACTTCTGGCCCTAATCAAGAACATATGAGATGATATAGCTTGTTGATACAAATCCATTTTAACTGTTTTGTAATAAACTCAGAGCACATGATTTGTGCGTAGTCTTTTTTTCACCTTGCATATTAAAGGTCTTTCTTTTTCTGCTTTAAGACTGGGATTCAGTTCAAAATGTCCTATCTGTGGACTGGATGTTGACTTATAAGTCACCCATATCATCTAAATGGATTAACTTTGTCAGTTTGTAGCATTTTTTTTTTTACTTAAAGTGTTAATGCCAATTAAATTAGAATCATTAAAACTTAAGGGAGGACTGGCCACAGTGGCTCAGCAGGCAGAGTTCTCACCTGCAATACCGGAGACCCGGGTTCGATTTCCTGGTGCTTGCCCCTGCAAAAAAAAGAAACTTAAGGGAAAAATTATTTACCTATTTCATGCTTTTTGTTTAATTTCAGCCAAGGTATTTGTTGAAGTTTGAACAAATTTACCTCTCCAAGCCTACCCATTGGGAAAGAGATGGTGCTCCTTCACCAATGATGCCAAATGAAGCCAGATTAAGAAATCTCACGTAAGAAATTATTTTTCTTGTCAAGCAACAAAGTCATATTAAAATAGAATTTGCAGGCGACCATGGTGGTTTAGTGGCAGAGTTCTCACTTGCCATGCCGGAAACCTTGGTTCGATTCCTGGCGCCTGCCCATGCCAAAAAAAAAATAGAATTTGAGACGATATAGTTTTTTTTTACCAGTTAAGGGTTTATGTTTTAACTTTTTGAAAATGCTCTTTGTTTTAGCACATACCTGTTATTGCGTAACTTTGATCTACTTATATTTTCAAAGGTACTCAGCACCACTTTATGTTGATATAACAAAAACAGTTATTAAAGAAGGGGAAGAACAACTTCAGACTCAGCATCAGAAAACCTTTATAGGAAAAATTCCAATTATGTTGCGTTCAACTTACTGCCTGTTGAATGGCTTAACAGATCGTGATCTTTGTGAGTTAAATGAATGTCCCTTGGATCCTGGTGGCTATTTCATTATTAATGGATCAGAAAAGGTATATATAACTTTATTTTAAGAAATTACAAAAATAATTAAAATTATTAAAATTCAACATAGGAAGTAAACTTTTATACAGAATAACCTGGAAGTGGTAGTTTTATTTTTTAGGAAGTGATTAACTGAACTAATACAAACCATAGCTTCATCTAGTTGCATATGATATGAATTAGAAATTTGGCCAGTTATTTGAGGTTATACATTTCTACAAAACATTTTTGTAAAACAAAGTTTTTAAAGTTTAAGAGTTTATGTTCAGTGATGTTTTCAAAGATGGTTGAGATCTGATCCTCCTATATGATCAAATTAAGATACCAGTTATACTTTTTATACTTCAAGGACAGTTGGATTTTATGACTGTAACTTTCTTACTGTCCATATAGGTTCTTATTGCTCAAGAGAAAATGGCAACAAACACAGTTTATGTGTTTGCCAAAAAGGATTCTAAATATGCATACACAGGGGAGTGTCGATCATGTTTGGAGAATTCTTCCCGACCGACCAGTACTATATGGGTTAGCATGTTGGCAAGAGGAGGACAGGTATGGACTGGACTATGATTTTGTTTGGATTTATTGTTTTATTTCTCATTTTATGATTTATCATGCTGCATTCTTAGTCAAAAAAGCTTTTCTGGAGCATAATATCAGTGTTAGTATATTAGAGATTATATTATTGATTACTATTTGTTATTTTCTGTGTAGCAAATTAGCTCAACATTTAGTGGCCCTAAACAGCAACATTTAGCAAATCACAGTTTCTGTGGGTCAGAATTTCAGGCATGGTTTGGCTAGGTCTTTTCGCCCATTATCTCTCAGCAGCCTCCACTCAAGGTGTTTGCCTGGGCTGCTTTATCATTCAAAGCTCACTCACATTATTGTTGGCAGAATTTAGTTCTTCATGGGCTTTTGGACTTAGAGTCAGCCTCTGTTCCTTACTGACTATTGGCTGGAAGCCTCTCTCCGTTCCTTGCCACATAAGCTTCTCCATAGATGTATAGCAGCTCACAATATGGCAGCTTGTTTCATCAGAACAGGTAAGCAAGAAGTACTATAGTGAGAGTGGGGGCATGTGGGAGAAGGGGTGAGAGAGAGAACAAACACACTGGTGTTCAGTCTTTTGTTATCTTAATTTTGGGAGTGGGAGCCATCTTTTTTCCCTTACACTTGTTAAAAAAAAGTCTGTACATCCAGCCCCTGTTAAAGGGAGAGAATTGTACAGCAGTTATAATAGTATGAAGCAGGGATCATTGGGAGCATCCTACAAGCTGCCTACCAAAATCATATTGCTTATCACAATGGAATCTTGAGCATTTGCTGTGTGTCAGTTATGTTATTCAGTCCTTTTGCTTACATTGCCTGATTTAATCTTTTTTCCTTTAAATAATAAAATTAAAAAGAAAAATATAACAACAAAGAAACGCAAACATTCTTAACTTTTGATCCCTCCATTCTACATATATAATCAGTAATTCACAATAACATCACATAGTTGCATATTCATCATCATGATCATTTCTTGGAACATTTGCATCTATTCAGAAACAGAAATAAAAAGAAAACGGAAAAAAATTCACACATACCATACCCTTACCCCTCCCTTTCATTGATCACTAGCATATCCTAGATTACTAGTCTTAATTGGGTTACAAGGTTTAGCCATGAAATGATTGTAATACAGTGCAGAGGCCAAATGTGAACTTCTATATATAATAATTTTGTAGAAACTTGGAGGAAGACAAGATTGCTAGAATGATGTGGTCCAGAAAGGCATCATAGAGATGGTTGAACTTGACATACTCCTGAAAGATGGTATGGTTTTATATAAGCAGGGAGAAGTTGGAAGGATGAAGGAGAATTGAGATGAGTACTGTGTGTTTGGAGAATCATCAGAAGATAACTTTGACTGGGCTTGAGAGTATTTGTGGAATAGGGTTGATAGGTACATGATCAGGATGGGTTTGGATTAGTGATTCTTTTTTTTTTTAATTAAAAAAATTTTTATTAATAAAACCAATGAACATACAATATGAACATTCTTTTTTTATCACATAGTTGTATATTCATCATTATGATCATTTCCTTGAACATTTGCATCAATTTAGAAAAAGAAATAAAAAGAAAACAAAAAAAATTCATATATACCATACTCCTTACCCCTCCCTTTCATTGATCACTAGCATTTCAATCTACTAAATTTATTTTAACATTTGTTCCCCCTATTATTTATTTTTAATCCATTTGTTTTACTCATCTGTCCATAAGGTAGATAAAAGAAGCATCAGACACAAGGTTTTCACAATCACACAGTCACATTGCGAAAGCTGTATCATTATACAGTCATATTCAAGATGGATTAGTGTTTCTTAACTAAAGGTTCATATTAGTAGCCTTAACATTCTTCAAAGTATACAAGGCTGCCCTGCCTTCAAATGTGCTGAATCAAATTGGAGGGTGGGGAGAGGATAGACATTTGGAAAAGGTCCCTAGGTGATTATGATGTACATTTTTTGTTGAGAAGCAGTGGTCTGGATCGTGGAGGGCAAAGATGCAAACACAGTGTATTAGGGAGAGTACCATGACACTGTTATAGGCAAAGTGAATTAGAGGTAGAGAAAGGAAAATCATCAGGATCTGTTGGTAGTTTTGATATGATGTGAGATGAGGATGAGTCAATTTAGATTTCTTGGTATCCTGAGATTCTGGGAAAATGGTGATAAAATAAAGAAATTCTAACTGACTTTCGGAGAGAGTGTAGTGATTTCAGTTTTAGACAAGATATTTTGGGGGTGGTGGTGCTTGATATGGGCATTATATATATTTAAAAAATATTTTTATTGACGAATGTTCACACACACACACACACATTCCATCCATGGTGTACAATCATTGGCTCACAGTATCATCACATAGTTGTGTGTTCATCACCATGGTAAGTTTTTAGAAATTTGCATTGCTCCAGAAAAAGAAATAAAAAGAAAAAACTCATACACACCATACCCCTTACCCCTCCTTTTCATTGACCACTAGTATTTTCATCTACCCAATTTATTTTACCACCCCCATTATTTATTTTTTATCCATGTGTTTTTACTCATCTGTCCATACCCTGGATAAAAGGAGCATCAGACACAAGGTTTACACAATCACATAGTCATATTGTGAGATTTATATTTTCATACAGTGGTCTTCCAGAATCAAGGCTACTGGACTAGAGTTCAGAGTTTCAGGTACTTCTCTCTGTCCACTCTAATACACGATAAACTAAAGAGGGATATCTATATAATACATAAGAATGACCTCCAGGATAACCTCTCGACTCTATTTGAAATCTTTCAGCCACTGAAAGTTTGTCTCAGTTCTTTTTTATCCCTTTTGGTCAAGAAGGCTGTCTTAGTCCCTTGATGCCAGTTCCTGGCTCATCCCGGGATTTCTGTCCCACATTGCCAGGGAGATTTATACCCCTTGGAGTCGTGTTCCATGTCGAAGGGAAGGCAATGAGTTCACCTGCTGAGTTGGTTTAGAGAGAGAAGCCATGTCTGAGCAGCAAAAGAGGTTCTCTGGGGATGACTCTTAGGCCTAATTTTAAGTTGGCTTAGCCTATCCTTTGCAGGAATAAGTTTCATTGGGATGAACCCCAAGATAGAGAGCTTGACCTATTATTTGGTTGTCCCCACTGCTTGCGAGAATTCTCCAAATTCAGGAATTCTCCAAATGGGGAAATTTCCTCCTTTCTCCCCAGTCCCCCCAAGGGGACTTATAGGCACTATATTTTAATGTTCTGCTTTTTCTAAGATCTGTGATGAAAACAGGTAACATAGACTGAATGGATCAATTGATATCCAAGTAGAAACAATCAAATGGCAATTCGAGATGTGGGTTGAGAATATAGGAAAAAGGTCAAGATGCAGATTTGGGTGTCGTTTATGAGAAGTTGTTATTGAACAAACAAGTTTTCTGAGACAGAGTAAGTTTTATAAGTAAGTGTGAGGAAGAAGACAGAAGTTGTAATTAGAGAAATCATAATAATATAGGGTTTGTGGAGCTTGGAGAAGATAGAGTGAGTTTGATATTGGTAGAAAGACATATGGTTAAAACTGACAAACGTGGTGTCATTGCTGTACCAGTGTTGGACAGTAACTTCTATTTTGTTTTAGTATCCATATACAATTAGAGAGAAATTGGAAACTTGTGTGAAACTTGTGAAAAAGTCCGTTTGTTAATTTTGAAACATTATTTAAATGAGATATCTACAGACCAGCTCTGAATTAGTATTTTTCATTCTGTGCTTAACTTTTCCCTTCATTTTATCTATCCATACTATCTCTTTTTGACCCCTTATGTATTTCTTCTTGTAAGTTTATTTTTTTTTGGGGGGGGGGGATGTGTGAGGGTAGTGTATATATTTTCTTGCAGTCAGGGGTCATCCCCAAATACAATATTGGGTAATTCTGAGAGAATCCTGACAGGCAAACAGTAGAGAATAGAAGATCTCTCTGGTCTAAATGATCAGTCTGACTAAAAATAGTAAACATGCCAGTGATTTTGAAAAGCAGCCATGAGTAGTTCTTTAGATTATAGGAAGCATGATTCTTTTAAAATATATACAATGAACATATGTATTAAATGGTTCTCATGATGTTTCTATACGACTGTAAGCACTGAATACTTATGTTCTAATGATATTTTGTTTTTTTAGGGTGCGAAAAAGAGTGCTATTGGACAGCGCATTGTGGCAACTCTACCATATATCAAGCAAGAAGTGCCTATCATTATTGTGTTTAGAGCATTAGGTTTTGTATCTGACAGAGACATTTTAGAACACATTATTTATGATTTTGAAGATCCAGAGATGATGGAAATGGTAATGTGAAAGCAAAATGTATTCATATTCATAGTGTTTTATAAGAAGTTTTAAGTTACTGTTTGTTGTTAATTTTAAAACATAGCGGGAAGTTGTTCTACACAGTAATTTAGCTGTCACAAATCCCATGCCATTTACTGTATGGTGAAAGCATTTAGCTCTGCCTGGGACTCCGTCCTGACAATTCTGTACAAAATAGACATGGAAACTGGAGATAATCAGAGTTCACTGACAGCAGCAAGAAGATACAGTAGTGAAGAAAATTATAACAGCACACAAGTCTGGTGCAATTTAGTAAACAGGAAAAATGAGTGGTTGATGTTTTCTTTTTCTTTTTTTTAACCTTGAGGTAATTACAGATTTAGAGAAAAGTTGCAAGAAGAGTACAGGACTTCAGTATATCCTTCACCAGAATTTGCCAGTTGCTGCCTTTGCCACATTGTCTTTATCTACCTACCTATTTATTTACATTATTATTATTTTGGGGCCATTTGACAGTAAGTTACAGGCATTATGCCCCTTTAATCCTAAATATTTTGGTGTATATTTCCTAAGAACCTGGATATTCACTTAAATAATCACAGTACAATTATCAAAATCAGGAAATTTAACTTAGGTACAATACTGCTAATCTATGTATGTTACTCAGATTTTTGCCTGTTGTCCCATTAATGTCCTTAATAACATTTTTCTTTGTTCAGGATCCAGTGGGGATATGTATTGCATTTTTATGTCTCTTTAGTCTCTTTTAATCTTTCCTCAGCCTTTTTTTTTTTGTCTTTCATAAAATTGACATTTTTGAAGAGGATAAGGCATTTTTTATATTGTAGAATTTCTCTAGTTTTGGGCTTTCTGCTATTTACTAATGATTAGATTCTGTTGATGCATTTTTGAAAGGAAAAATAGATAATCATTATTGTGTGTGTCCTGGGATGTTACATCAGGAGTCAGTCACATGATGTCATTTTGCTCCATTATTGATGTTGTTAACTTTCATGTTACAGTGAAACATGTAACAGTGATGTTACAGTGATCTCAATCCATATTAACCTTAACAAGACAATTTCATAATAACGATAGTGATTTCCTTTAAAAGGATTACTTTCATCACCATGCTGTCTGTGGTCTTGCTTTTATTGGTTTACATGGCCTTCTTCTGAGCTTTGGTTTCACAACTGGAATTTGGATGTTTAAACTTGTATTATCAGTAATAGACTTAGCACAGGATATCAAAAGGCACTGGTTCAGTATCTGCCAATTCATTGTTCTTTGTGACTTTATAGAACATAATTACCATGAATAATGAGAATTGATTCCATTTTCTTTTACAGAATATTGACTGATTTTATTTATAGCTTATTTGTAGGTTAAAAAACTTCATAATACCAAGATTGAAAACAATCTGGCATATTTATTTGTAGCTCAGTACATTTTTAAAAACTTTAATTGTGTAATATAACATATATATACAAAGCAAAGAAAGATAAAAAGCAATAATTTTCAAAGCACACTTCAACAGGTAGTTACAGAACAGATCCCAGAGTTTGTCATAGATTACCTACCATCCCCTCAACTCAGATTTTTCCTTCTAGCTGCTCCAGAACACTGGAGGCTAGAAGGACTACCTATATATATATATTTTAATCATCAGAATTGACTTTTCTTTTTTTGTGAGAAATAACATACATAAAAAAGCAATAAATTTCAAAGCAGAGTGCCACAATTAGTTGCAGAACAGATTTGGGTTTAAATTCCACAATTTTAGGTTTTTTACTTCTAGCTGCTTTAAGATACTGGAGACTAAAAGAAATATCAATATAATGTTTCAGCAATCATACCTATTTGTTAAACCCTATCTTCTCTGTAGAACTCCGCCATAATGGATCTTTCTCCCACTTTTTATGGGTATTTGGGATGAGCCCATTCTAACTTTTTCGTAGTGAAAGGGGCTGTTGATAATATGGGATGGGGGATGGAACTAGTTGATGTTCTGGAGAGGCTGGGCCCTCTGTATTACAGGACTTACCTGGTCCAAGGACCCATCTGGAGGTTGTACGTTTCTGGAAAGTTACCCCAGAGCATAAGAACCTTTGTAGAATCTACGAAGTTCTTTAGGATTGACTGGAATGGTTTTGGTTGGGATTTGGCAAGCTATGATAGTTAGCAATGTCTCTCTGAAGTGTATGTAAGAGTGACTCTTGAGAGTAGCCTCTTGACTCTATCTGAGCTCTCTCAGCCACTACTGATACATTATTTGTTACACTTCTTTTCCCCCTTTTAATCAGGATGGCATTATCGATCCCACAGTGCCAGGGCCAGCTGTAGCTTAATAAATTTTAACTTGCCTTAAACTTCTCTAAATTGATTTTAGATATCTGGAAGGAATTCTGTTTTGCCATTAATCATTAAAAAAGTAAGAAACCAAAACACATTTTACTCTTTTTTAAGGTGGAATTATTTGTAGTTTTCTAGAAAGTGTGATTCCCTGTACTTATGAGTAGACCTTGTCAAAGTTCTAATAATTTGTGATTCTTTGATTTTCTACAAATATTTGCCTATTTCATTAGGTTTTTAGGGCTGTTCATTTAGCATGTTACGAATTAAGTAAAAGTTAACTTGTTTGGAGGTGAATATGGATTTGAAAAAACTTTCTTTTAAAATTACCTGATAGGTTAAACCTTCTCTTGATGAAGCTTTTGTTATCCAAGAACAGAATGTTGCACTAAATTTCATTGGCTCAAGAGGGGCAAAACCTGGTGTTACTAAAGAGAAAAGAATTAAGTATGCAAAAGAAGTCTTGCAAAAAGAAATGCTCCCTCATGTTGGCGTCAGTGACTTTTGTGAGACCAAAAAAGCCTATTTCTTGGGGTATGTTAAATTTTCTTGTTGTCAATTCTTTGGTAAGATAAAGTTGAGATAAAGTTTTTCTGTTAAAACTAAAATTGATGTTTTTATTATATAAATTAAGAAAAAAACCAAAGTCAAAAACCTATGTGTTCACTTTTTTCTTTTCTGTTTTTTTTTTTTTTTTTTTTTTTAAGGTATATGGTTCATAGGTTACTGTTAGCAGCTTTGGGCAGAAGAGAACTAGATGACAGAGATCACTATGGAAACAAAAGATTGGATCTTGCCGGGCCATTACTTGCATTCTTGTTCAGAGGGTAAGAAATTACAGAATTAAATTGTTGGAAATAGGGAGATTTCATTTTGTTTTGGTCATTACTTAGGGAATGGGGTTGCACTGTTTGTTTTTTAAGTAGATTTATTGAGAAATCTTCACACACAGATTGTGTTGTCTTGACATTCTTATTGGATTCATATGATGTTAGCTACATACTTTTTCAGATTTAGTTCTGGTTCATGCCTGGAAATGTCAAGTTTATGAGGAAAATTTATTACTTGTTTATGTATATATATTCTTTTTTTATTTTTAAATTAAAAAAAATATAACAGCAAACAGAGACATTCTTAACTTTTGATCATTCCTTTGTACATATATAATCAATAATTCGCAATATCATGAAATAGTTGTGTACTCATCATCATGATCATTTCTTAGAA
The DNA here is from genome assembly GCA_004026745.1 of Myrmecophaga tridactyla. Classification (NCBI taxonomy): domain Eukaryota; kingdom Metazoa; phylum Chordata; class Mammalia; order Pilosa; family Myrmecophagidae; genus Myrmecophaga; species Myrmecophaga tridactyla. The sequence goes on along the minus strand of PVIY010026649.1, from coordinate 2,676 downwards.
CATTTGCATCAATTCAGAAAAAGAAATAATAAGACAGCAGAAAAAAAATTCATGCATACCATACCTCTTACCCCTCCCTTTCATTGATCATTGGCACTTCAGTCTAAATTTGTTTTAACATTTGTTCCCCCTATTATTTATTTTTATTCCATATGTTTTATTCGTTTGTTGATAAGGTAGATAAAAGGAGTATAAGACACAAGGTTTTCACAATCACACAGTCACATTTTGAAAGCTATATCATCATACAGTTATCTTCAAGAAACATGACTACTGGAACACAACTCCATATTTTCAGGCAGTTCCCTCCAGCATCTCCATTACATCTTGACTAATGAGGTGATATCTATTTAATGCATAAGAGTAACTCCAGGTTAACCTCTCCACTCTGTTTGGAATCTCTCAGCCATTGACACTTTATTTCATTTCATTTCACTCTTCCCCCTTTGGGTCGAGAAGGTTTTCTCAATCCCTTGATGCTGAGTCTCAGCTCATTCTAGGGTTTTTCTCAATCCCTTGATGCTGATTCTCAGCTCATTCTAGGATTTCTGTCCCACATCGCCAGGAAGGTCCACACCCCTGGGAGTCAGTAGAGTAGAAAGGGGGAGGGTGGTGAGTTTGCTTGTTGTGTTGGCTGGAGAGAGAGAGAGGCCACATCTGAGCAACAAAAGAGGTTCTCTTGGGAGTGGCTCTGAGGCCTAATTTTAGGTAGGCTTGACCTATTCTTTGTGGGGTTAAGTTTCATATGAACAAACCCCAAGACTGGGGGCTCAGCCTATAGCTTTGGTTGTCCACACTGCTTGTGAGAATATCAAGAGTTCAACTTGGGGAGGTTGAATTCTCCCCTGTTCTCACCATTCCCTGAAGGGGACTTTGCAAATACTTTTCCACTCACTGATCAAATCACTCTAGGATTCATAGGGGCATCACTCTGGACAAACCAACAAAATCTCATGTCCTACCCAAGGTTCCATGCACTCATGTTGTTCAGCCAAGCTATCCAACAAGTTATACCAGGAAATGCACCAGTCAAAACATAAATTTTGTACCAAATAAACATTTTTTGCTTTAGTCTCACACGTAAGTTGAAATTTTAAAATATTAATTACCATCTGTTTTCAGCATCCTGCAGCTACAACACTCCTTTGTTCCTCCTCATGCAAAAACACCATTTAAATTTGTACATTTAGTCACCATCACCACACACTCCAGGCATTCCTAGATTATACCATCTCAGTCTTTATTGTCTTATCTTTCTTCCTGATTTCATTTATGCCCCCAGCCCTCCTCCCTCTTTCATTCTCACATTCAGCTTCATTCAGTGTTTCACCATAATTGTATTACAGTTAGGCAGCAAGTGCTCTCCATTTCTGAATTTTTATATCAGTCCTGTTGCACAATCTGTATCCCTTCTGTTCCAATTACCCAACATTTTACCCTGTTTCCATCTCCTGATGGTCTCTGTTACCAAGAAAATATTCCAAGTTTATTCACTAATGTCAGTTCATCAGTGAGACCACACAATATTTGTCCTTTTGTTTTTGGCTAATCTCACTCAGCATAATGTCCTTAAGGTCCATCCATGTTGTTACATACTTCATAACTTTATTCTGTCTTACAGCTGCATAATATTCCATCGTGTAAGGTCCATCCATGTTACATACTTCATAACTTTATTCTGTCTTACAGCTGCATAATATTCCATCATGTATATATATATACACACATACACACACCACAGTTTGTTTAGCCACCCATCTGTTGATGGACATTTTGGCTGTTTCCATCTCTTGGTAATTGTAAATAATGCTGCTATAAACATTGGTGTGCAAATGTCTGTTTGTGTCCTTGCCTTCATGTCCTTTGAATAGAGACAGCATATAGATGGATCCTGTTTTTTAATCCATTCTGCCAGTCTATGTCTTTTGATTGGGGAGATTAATCCATTAACATTTAGTGTTATTACCGTACGGGTAGTACTTTCTTTTACCATTTTGCCTTTTGGATTTTATATGTCGTATCTAATTTTCCTTCTTTTTACCTTTACTCATAGCCTTCCTTTCTACACTCTTCTCCACACCTCCTTCTTCTGTCTTCGTATCTGTCTCTAGTACTCCCTTTAGAATTTCTTGCAGAGCTGGTCTCTTGGTCACAAATTCTCTCAGTGATTTTTTGTCTGAAAATGTTTTAATTTCTCCCTCATTTTTGAAGGACAGTTTTGCTGGATATAGAATTCTTGGTTGGCAGTTTTTCTCTTTTAATAATTTAAATATATCATCCCACTATCTTTTCACCTCCATGTTTTTTGCTGAGAAATCTACGCATGGTCTTATTGGGCTTCCCTTGTATGTGATGGATTGCTTTTCTCTTGCTGCTTTCAAGATTCTCTCTTTCTCTTTGACCTCTGACATTCTGATTAGTAAATGTCTTGGAGTATTTCTATTTGGATCTATTCTCTTTGGAGTACACTGCACTTCTTGGATCTGTAATTTTAAGTGTTTCATAAGAGTTGGGAAATTTTCAGTGATAATTTCCTCCATTAGTTTTTCTCCTCCTTTTCCCTTCTATTCTCCTGGGACACCCACAACACATATATTCATGCGCTTCATATTGTCCCTTCAATTCCGAGTCCCTGCTCATATTTTTCCATTTTTTCCCTATATTTTCTTTTTCTTG